>JBBMJM010113668.1:0-10048 GCA_037832705.1 Centriscus cristatus
TCTTCAATATATCATCATGTTATCTATTATGTGACCAATATATGTATTGTTTTTTGTGGAGTAAATCCACTGTCTGTAAAGTTCAAATCATGTATGTTATCTGTCTCTCTTTCTGTTTGTCATGTAAGGAATGTGTGTGATGTCATGTATGTTGTACTCTTCATCCTTGGCCATAAAATGCTGATATTCATTACACATTCCCGTATTAATCTTAACCAGAGGGTTTTATTCTTTACATGCCATATCTGCCTCTGGTGTGGACTAGTGGACAGCTAATGGGTGGAGGGTTCTCTTCATTTTCTTGTCCTTCACATATTTCACGTGCCCACCACTTTGTGTGCTCCTTCAGGGCTGCTGAAGAATGCACGACACACAGCACAATACGCTTTGTTAGTGTTGTCGTGCTCTTTTCTCCACTGTTTTCTTTCTCCCATTCCTCCCTGTATTTTTGTTTTTTTTTTCCTGGTATGAGCCTTGCTGGTTGAAGGTGTCTTTTCCGAGTCACTGTCACCCATGCTGCTTGGTTATGGTCACCTGGAGTCTTCCAGTACAAGCAACCCCAACGGACTGTCCTCTCTACCGCACCGACTCCTCGGCCAACCCTGTCAACCTTTCGCTCCACTCAGCCTATAAAAGCAGTGTTGCGGCGCATTTCAGATGTGTCCCCGAAGCAACCTGCGTGGCATCGCAGATGCTCAGCCATGTCACTTTCCACTGAATATACCGGAGTCACAGTACACAGTCACAGTACAATATGACACAGCGAGTCTGGTTGATTTTCAAATTAAAGTACCGCATACAAACTCCAATCAAAGTGAAACACACCATGTAGACAGAATACGAGCCCTGAGTGATCGTCAGTGGTTTGAACTGACAGTGAGCAATGTCTGTAACTGTATCTGTTAAAAAAGACTAAGAACAGGTTAAAGCCCATGTTCATCTCCGTCATTCAGCAATGAATTTCTAAAATGTCAAGATTTCTAAGGGGAGTCTGACACGTTTCAGTGCCAGCACTTTAGGAAGCGCAGCTGAACGGTTCACTTAGCAGTGCTCCAGTTTGGTGAGTCTGATAGAGCTCTGGGAGGTGAACGACACTGAACAATTTGGAGCGGGAATGTCGATATATATTTTTTTCGTTTTTGTTTTTAATGAACGGATTCAAGTCGTACAGTACACTTTAACGTGGCATTTCTCAAATTATTATCAAACCAAGGACCATTTATCCCCCCAAAAAAACTCATGGACCACCGAGTTTAAACGCCTCCACCACCAATGTACCAGGCTCCCCTTGGAAACCGTCATATGGACCCAGGGAGTGCTTTGGGGCGGGGGACCAAGTGCACAGGAAGTGCAGAATAATACATGTTTCCACATAAGTCTCCAATAACAGTGGAAAAAGTCACTAGATTTGTCACTAATCCCTAAGGGTCGGAATATTCGATAATATAGCGTCAAAGTTGCTAAGTTGGCAACACTATGACTGTTGCAGTCTAAGTTTGGTTTTCAGTGACTGATTTGCGTCATGCGATTCACTTGCAGGGAATGAACCAACGATCGAATCAGATTCACCTGACGAAGGTCACTGCCACAGTCAGGTAAACTGTGAAATGAACAAATCTTTTCAGTCAGTGATTCAGCAAAGTTCTTTGGAACAAATCATTCAAACACTTTTCTCCTGGCCTGTTTTGGACATATTCTCCTCCTCATTTGATATTATCCTTTTACTGTCTCCGTCTTAATCCATCGCTTCCATGATGATTTTTCCTGTAGGCTCGCTACTGTGATTATGTCAATAGTCTGCAGGTCTCATAGATCCTTTCTTTTCTCTTGGGAACGCAGTGTGCTTTAGTAAAACCTTCCAGAGTGTCACTAAATATGCTTTCAATATTTTCTGTCAGTGATTTATCTCTTGCTTTGAATGTATGAGTGCAGCTGATTGTATATTTTATTGAAACATACAAGTTGCATGTTAGTGTTGCCCTTTTCTTGTGATCAGTTCTTTCAAAAGAATCTTTTGGGTGAATGAGTGGACTGATAGGAATCACTCAATGAAAACACAACTTACACTGGAACAGTGTTGTCAGCGTAGTGCCTTTGTCTCGTTTTTTAGCAAGTATTCAGTGACTGACATGAAAACACGTGCTACTCTGCAGTTCCCTTGGTGTGTGTTTGTGTGTGTGTGTGGCATCACTGGACAATGCGGTGAACGAACCTTTTGAGCAAATATTTTTACTGAATGGATTCTAATGATCCAGTGTACTTAAAAGAATGTTTTGCGCATCACTAAATAGATATAACATAATTGTTAGACTTGCATGTGGTTGATCTTAGCAGGAAACAAACCCTTACATACGCTGTCAGGTCTCTTTATGCCTAAGCCTCTTTGAGAGACCAAAAGAGGTCAAAATCATTATTTCATCTGTCACATGAAACACTCTTAAGTCTCTAATTAACCGCAAGCCTTTTGAACTCTGTATGACCTTTTGGAATTTTTTTTTTTTTTTTTTCAATTATACCAAGTCCCAGGAAAAAAAAGACTGCTTATTATCATCATCTTCCCATTCATACTCAAAAGCATCATTAACTATCTGAATATGAAATAAAGACACCCGGACTGAATATGCTGGTTATGCTTGTTAAAAAAAAAAGAAAAAAAGAAAAAGGCTTAAAGTTCTAAAGATGGTTATGCAGCAAGTGTTTCACTGACTGACTCTGGAAAGTCTTCTGTATACACACATGCTATTTTTCAAACAAGCATTTTAATGTGTTTTTACTTAGAAAGTTGTCTCACTCACTCTCATTTGTTGGCAAAAGCTGCTATACAAGGTGCCCAGCGGCTAAAACATTCACACACTGATGACTCAGCATCGGAGGCAATTAGTGGTCCAGTGTCTTGCTCAAGGACATCTCAACACTTCGGGGACTTTGGGGGAGCCAGTATTTCTCCTTAGTTGTATTACTACTACTAGGATCCTTCTGATTACGACCCTGGTCTTCCTCCTCGGCCACAGGATGTATGTTGCAGTATCAGAGTAAGAAATGGACGTTTAAAATATAATGGAATCGAATCTCTAGTTTTCCAAGGCAAGATGTTATTACCTACTACTGTAATAAAACAGAGGTGCATCTCTGGATCAATTTCCTAACAACGCTATGAACAAAGAATGGAGCCCTTCTGCCTTATGCTGCTGTCCTTCCTCTGTTATAACCAGCTGAAGAGAGACATAGAGGGTGCTGAGAAAACAAGAACAGAACAGAGGAAACATTAACCGATATTGTTGTGGAGATTAAATTAAGCGGGAATATCAGGAATTCCATAAAACCAGAAGAAAAGGAGTTGCTAGAGTTCATTGTATAAATACCATCATCTGACTGATCATAGAGCGCCAGAGGGCCCTTCGAAAACTGTGGGTATCATTTCCTATTTGTTCACATGTCACAGTCACCAAAATAACTATGGTGTTATAAAAACTTGATGTGGTTAATTTTAGGCTATTGGACTTGGAGTTTCTTTTTTTATGCTTGGATCTTCATCTTCAGAGGTGTCTTGCTGTGACTAACCAGTTGATTACATGGTTGCTATTTGAAGGCTGACAATGTCCTTTTCATGAAGAAAGCAATGAAATGTCGCATTGAGATTGCTTTTACCTTTAGCCATGGCTTTCAGCATGCACTTATAAATGCATTTGCTATAAATTGTATCTTTCTGAATGAGGCAATTAAATATCAACAAGCTGTCAGTGGCTTCAAGAAGATAATGGCTTCTATGGAGTCTCTAAACACCATAATTTATTTGAGTACTGAGTACTTTAGTACTGTTTTTAGACATTGTAATTTATTGTTATGCATCTGTATTTACACCAAGTTTCTATGAATGAGAAATTGGTTCCTGTGACTGTCTGCAATGTTGAGAAGAAAAAAAAAAAAAAAAGAAAACTTGACATTTATTTTCCTCTCTGACTGACTATGTCCACTGTACAGGCCAAACTGTTCATGCCCATTTAGTTCTGAAAACACAAATTCCAAAGTGCCATCTGTGTTTTTTTAGGCAGAACTCAAAGCAGAATACGGCAGGGAAGAAATGTCCTACAATGTTCAGAGCTCTTACATACGTCCGCAAGGATTTGTAAAACACACATAACTTTCGCCACTGGGCTTTTAATGCCAGTGGTAGTGTCAACAAGCGGTTTTAGGTCTGTTGAACTCTTTGTCTTTAACATAGTAAAAAAAAAAAAAAAGAAAGAAAGAAAGAAAGAAAGTGAAGACAAAAGGACAAAGACACATGCACTGCATGAGGTTAAAATGATATAGTAGTAATGTAAAGTAATCATATACCATGCACACTATGTTGACCATCAGGTCAAAGTTGAACGTATAATGCTTTGAGCAAGTACTCAAGTTATACCTGCAAGTTATCAGCATTTACACATTGAAAAGACATAATGTTTCATACTGAAATATCATATTTCTGAGTCAAAGAGTGTGAATAATAGTCTGAGCCATCGTGAAACTCGAAACAGAATAATCATCAGACAGCAGAGCAAGGTGATGGGCAAAGATGAAGCAAGTGAAAGAATCACAAATGAAACAAATCGAATCACACCTCAGACTTTTGTTAGGGGCTTCAGATTGCACCCGGTTCAGGGAAAACTTTGACGGTCATGACAAGAAAAGGAAAATAATTGAAGTTAGACAGCTTTGAGGCTATCAGTGATAAAGTACAATGTTATAAGTCTCAGCTTCCTTTCTGTGTTCATTCAGTGGAATGTGAGGTAGCAGAAGTCGTCGGGGGCTCGAGTGGGAGTCACACCGAGCGAGAGTGTAAAAATACAGGTGGCAAAGGAGAACGGCATGAATGCCTGTTCAGGATAAGGGCAACAATTGAAATAATAAAACTGTGTTCCTGTGATATGATGTCAGCTGAATCAGAAATGGGAACAACAGAGGTAGAGGAAAAGATGGAGAGAGAGAGAGAGAGAGAGAGAGAGAGAGAGAGAGAGAGAGAGAGAGAGAGAGGGAGGGAGAGAGAAACTAAAGGAAAAAACGTGAACCCACGAAGGAAGTTATTTAAAGTTCATGATAAATTTTACATTTTACAATATTTCTGGGGAAGAACTTGCAACAATGAAATAATAATGGCATTGTGACACTGCAAAATACAAAAATAGGTGATGGAAAATACTTGTTTTCAATGTGTTAGACATTGGAAATATTTAACGCAAAAGGTTTTGAACTCTCTTTCAACTCTGTGCATCACTGCTCATTGTGTTGGCCTTTGACAGCTTCAAACAGTCAGGAAAACTAAACAGTATTGTGCCGATCTCAGGAAGATGGTAAGAAAAAAATCCAGAAAATACTTGCACATAATGCAGAAATACTTGGTGTAATACACAAACCCATTTCAAGTTGCAGCCTTCTGTGAGGAGGGACGTCTGGAAACACTCATCTGCTTCACTGAGGGTTTTCTTCTTTGGTCTTCCTCTTTGGGAGGCGAGCTTATTGCATTTTTCATTTCTCAGTGCACAGAATGTAGAATGTCTGGTGACATTAGTGATCACTGATCACCACCTTTCCACCCCCAGAGGATTACCTTTAAGGGATGATGCCTGTGAAACCCCTGCTTCAGTATCCTCAACTCACCGACAACCAGTCCAGACTCTTAATACTCTAAATCACAATCAAATGCAACTACCACGTAAACAAACATTGAGGGTGATGGTTTTCTTGGGTTCACTTTAAATGGGAAGAGCAAAATGAAAAGCATAAAGAAAAAGTCAGGGATCTTTCACCATGTCTGCTATTATTCCTTCTTCAGTAAATGTCTACATCCTATTGTAGAACATGGGAACCAGTGTTCACCTCACACACTACAATTTCTGATCTACATGTTAAAGGTTTGTGATCTCCAATTAGGCCTCTCTTCCAAGTAGGTCGAGAGGGTAAACTCAGTTTGAAAATTACAGCATGATAATCCTTTGACCTATCAGACTTGGCTGACATGGCAGAAACATGGAGATCACAAGGTCAAAATTTACCTCTTGATGGCCTAGTAAGTCAGTGTAATGTATCCTTTGAACGTTTTGTGCCTTGAATCGAAGTCTACTTCAGTCAGTAACTGAGTGAAGAACTTACAGGAATGGAGCAGCCGGCAGCAGGATAGGTTTTCATTGGCTCTTGCCATTTAAGAATTTGAGGTACCAGCCTTATCCCCAGTCCTGACACATTCATGTTTGCATGTGATGGCAAATCGGTGGGACAAACAAAACGGTATAATCTCATCAGTTCCATTACCTGACACCACACACAAGTAGCATTTTAAAGAGAAAAAAAAAGTGAGGATTTGTATGATGATTAGTGATAAAGGTTTGGTGGAGTACTTTTCCCTCTATGTGGTAATAAATTCTGCAGCATGAAGACAGATGGCTTTGTGGGATTCCAGTTAATCATAGTAGCAGTCATAATAGAACAAAAAGAATCAATAATTCATAATGGCACACAGTGCAGTGGAATTCTCCATGTCAGACAAATGTCATTATTAGTAGTAGTAAACCTGTACTCTATTTACTGTCATCGGAAAACAAACCAAATAAACGTCACAGTATTTGACAATGACACGACTGAAACCCCATTTTACAGTTGTATTAATGCTAGAAAATATCTGACACGTTCCAGCTTATCTACACACACAACTGCTGAGTTGAACCAACGCTGATTCTACATGAACATCTTCGTTAGCATGTGTACAAACTCCAGTCTCCATCAAGAACATGATCTTTTTTTGAATAATCCTGCAGGCCCAGTCCAGCCTCGTTCAATACTGGCAATACCGTTTATTTGTCAATGAATGAGGATCTTCCTTGTGATTCTGGTCAATGCTCCCCCAGATAATGTGCTAAAGAGCTTCAGAAGGAGAAAGCAGTGAATGGTCCTTACGCAGATAAAAGGAGCAAGTGTGAGCCAAAAACGCTGCTGTGGGATGTGTTGAAGCACAAAGGCTAATGAGCAGAAAGACACATGAGAGAGGAGAACAGCTGTATACTGCCTGAAATAAGAAGAAGGGAAAATAAAATAAGAAGGACCTCACCAAAAAGTAAAAGCAAAAGTAGGCTTTTTGAGTTAAAAATAAAAAGAATAAAAAGAAAAATGATTATCAGTTGGAGTGATGTCATCGGAAGCTGATACTGTGTGTCTATGGAGTTAAGATATATGTTCACAACTGACATAGTATGTTAAATATAGATTATATGGATATGTATGTATATGTATGTATTTGATTAAAATAAATCACTGTCTACTTTTACGCACTATTATAATTGCTGTCATGATTCCATTTAGTAGTAGTAGTAGTCACACATTATGTGCCAAAATGCACACAGAGTTGTGCGGAGTTGTGAAATGAACACATGGATCAATAAAAATACAAATAAATGATTTAAGGGTGAAAAGATTATGAATGTAAATGTGTTTCTAAACTCCTACAGTCTGCACAGGCAAAACATTTTTCTCCTGCAGATGTACCTCAGGCCGATAGTTTTCCAGTGAACGTTCAAATGAAGCTACAAATGAGTATCACTTCACGAAGCTTCAAGATATGTCTCGTTCACTCATGGCTCTTTGAAGGGAGCCAGATCCATTCCTTCCAAAGACCGAAACACTGGCTCATTTGTCATATTCATTTTTCAGAAGTTAGCCAGGGGCCTGAGCCACAGTTTGGTTGGTGTTGGGGACAGAGACACACTCAAGCACATTTCTACAACTGCTGGGTATGTGCTATGGGAATGTAGATTGAAACAACCGTTTTGGATGAAAGTAAGACAGTCTCTGGAACTAGAGATTCCCTTTCAGACATAATTGAACTCGGCAAAACAGCATTACATTGTTGAAATAAAATAGGTTAAACTGCATATAAATATGTATATATATCTAAATGTCTCTCCTATCTTAATTACACAGTTAAATGTACCATCTTGCACATCGGCCTTGTTCTCTAGTGATGTCATTTGTTGTCATTTCAACATTAGCACTGACTTTTATAGTACTTTTAATGCAACATCACTCACAAAGACAGTTTCCTCAGATGTGCCTCAGCTCAGAAGTGCCTGACTAAAACAACCTCATTCATCTTCTCTCCGCACTACACCACAAAACGAAGAAGTGATTTTCAAAACAAAAGAAGGGGAAAAAAACACATACTGCCGCCTGGTAACACACACAGCCTCTCTTGGTCTTTTACGGAGGTTCCACACTAGAAGTGGTTGCCAGACTGCTGGAGCATGAAGCACTAACAGCTTCGCCCCAGGCAAACGTCAACCTTTTCCAGTGGAATGGAATAGGAGATGTCTGGTGAATTTCTCATTGTTTATGGTCTCACTTCATGAGGAGATTAAGAGTGAGCCTCCTGTTTGATGAAACAAAGGAAATGGAGGGAAGCACAATTTATCCACTGTGTTGTTCATGTAAAGTGACAAATTGTCATTACAGTGAAAACAGCTGGTGGAGTCTGCACAATGTATCACCCTGTTTGTTGAGGCTCCACCACGCTTCAGTTTCACAAGGATTCACCTTGAGCTTTGCACTGGGGTGACGTGTTAAATTAGCTCGATTACAAAGGACAGAGGTTGTGGGATTAAGCCATTTGGTCTGCCTGTCTGTTCTTAAATCCTAAATGTGCACTAACATGTTGGCCAATATGTTTCTTTGTGCAAATGTATTTTGTATTTGTATTTGTATTATGGGGTCATAATATTAATGCTGGTAAACAATAAGAAAATGTCTGATAGATGTTGCCACTCATTGTCCCGTTTCTCACACGTTGTCATGTTTTCCTTTCTGTCTGTTAGCCACATGATACACACAGGAGCCGGGCCATGTGTCTGGGTGGGACACATAAATCAGTGCCACACTATGAGTCCTTACTTCAATTCAGGCTGAAGTAGAAGCTCCCTGGGATTATTGTCAGAATGTTTGTGACCATGGACCCTGTGGGGTAAAGACCATCTGTTGCATGACTCAGAAGATAGTTGTTCATGAGTGGATTCTTTATTTGCCAGGCTGCAGAATGAGTTCCGGACGTATGAGAGGCCTCCTGGTTGTGCTGCCTATGTGATCCTATTTCTCAATAGATGTATACTTGTACCATTTTGTCATATAACCATTTATGTTTTTGTTATTTACATACACAGACGGATTTCTCAAAATGTAAGTGATGTTCTTAATAAGTGAGAGAGAATGAGAAAACCATAAAAAAAGTAAATGTATTCTCACCACATGAAGCAGGTGTTTGTGGCTGTTTGGGGGCGCCGAGGAAGCTTTTGAATCTGCACTGAGGTGCTGAGCTGCTTTTATATCCATTTGTACATCGGGAACAGGTTGTAGTCGTAATGATGTGGCGCACTCCTCTTGATGTTGTTGTTTTGGATGTTTTACAGTTGCTCTGATGGATGGTACACCGCTTTCTGAGGCTCGAGGAGTACCGTCTCAGAGACATGTAAAAGAGTTGTGTGACAGCTGACAGGTCGTACTCTGCTGAGAGAGCCGGGCTCATCTCCTCTCTAATGAGCTACATGAGACATATTGTTCTTTATCCTTCATTTGACTTTAGAACAAAAGTGAGTGTCTTAACAAAACCGCTTCACTGCTGACAGGATATGTTTACCCATTTGAGACAGATGTTGCCTTCCAAAAGGTCTTTGAAGGTGGATTAATGATTTTCCTAAATTAATGTTTTGGCAGCTCCACCGTCTGGCTGCCTTCGGGTCTAGACTACGTTTATCGCACATTTTTGTTGCTGTGTGTTCAGTTTGGGGAATCACTGACATTTAAGTAGTGTAAAAGATATTGTGCGTTGCTGCTGAGTAAACCTGAAATATTGATTGTGGCTGCTGTAGTTATTGTTTCCAGTGCATAATACACCAGTAACTCATGTAATATGGTGATTCTACATGTATTTTTGTTTTTTCCTGCAAACTGGAGATGACGATGATGATGACTGAGAAAACCAGAGATCCTATATTCAGTGAGGACAGTGCAGCCGTGACTCACCATGGAG
>JBBMJM010113749.1:0-15647 GCA_037832705.1 Centriscus cristatus
ACACACACACACACACACACACACACACACACACACACACACACACACACACACACACACACACACACACGTCACAAATGATGTGCTTTCATTTTTCCTCTATCTCAATCCGAATGTTTTTTGTCAAGTGTAAAATATACAATATAAATATATAATACAATGTAGGATTTTACTTTCACTTTCATTTGAATCTTTTTAATATTTTTTATATTTATTTACATTTATATCATATTACATAGTCAAGAAATATAATTTATAATAATAGTTTATTTAAATATATAATTTAGCACGAACAAAAACAATAATATATTTAATATAGAAATGTATACGTATTTCTAGGCATGTCATAATTTCTGATCTTATTTTCCAGTCGGGATCAGTTTTGTTCTGAAAAAGTTCTCTCCGTGTAGGACCCCTGCATATAATCTGTTATCTGTGGTTTATTTAGCAGCTTGGGTACGAGTGTGAGTGTGTCCACTCAGGTAACTTGAGCGACTCCTCATTCATTTTTCCAACATGGCAGACGGCTGACAGACATGTTGACAGACGAGGAGGAAAAACGGCATCAAATTGTGAACGTGAGCCAGCGTCACGGTGAAGGTGAACTGAAATATGCAATGGATGTTTCCGGCAGATCGACGTCAGGCTGATGGAGCAAACAGACGCAGATGATGACGATGGGTCAATGCCCCCGATCATATTGGACATATTCAGAGACGTCTGTCGTCGAACAACCTGAAGAATTCCACGTATCCGACTGGACAGTGTCACTTCAAACCACCTCCACGTGGGGTTTGGATCCCGCCTGCAAAAAACTGATTTCATGCGACTTTCCCCCGTAAAACCCGAGGGACTGCAGAGAGCACACGCTCTCGTCTTTTCCTGCACATGGCGTTGGGGAACGACGTGTGTTTTTCTTTAATAAAGAACCAGCGGAGTCGACAGGGATCCGCCGTCCCCGGTTCTTAAGCTGGGTGTCTCTGCTCTGCACCCAGTGGGCTTAAACATATATCACACTGGCAGAGGGCTGTTTGCTTTCAAGACCACCCCCCCCCCAAGCACACACGCGGGCAGGACACTGAGCCCCACGACGTCTCGATCCCAACAAATCCCTTCGAGTCAGCAGCCAAACGTGGCGTTGGCGTAGGCTGCCTGTGATCCCTGCTGACGGGGCTATGTCAGAGACTCGGGGCCCGTCAGAGACTCGGGGCCCCGTCCGCACGGAGAGGACGTGGTGTGTGAACGCGTCGTTCAGGCCGCTCGTTCAGACGGATCCTGAACACGTGACTTTTTGAAACCGGGTCTCGGGATGAAACCATCTGAATACGTCGCCCTCTGGTTTGTGTATCTGACCTTTGACCTCTTTCCCCTGATGTCTCACAACAAGAACAACAACAATGTCCATGCTGCGTTGGTGCTGCAGCAGATAGTGAGTCTGTTTCAAGTTGTGACCGTTTATATTTTCGCGTCAGTCTGTCTCGTAGCTCTGCGTTGAAGTGGATCTTATTACCGCAGTAACTACAAAAAGACTTTTTTTTTCCCGTCATCAGTCACGTTTTAGATTATTCTAATTTTTGGGCTCCACCTACAGGTCTTGAGTACAAACTACAGCCCGTGCGGTCGTTTCCAATGGATCCATTCGGAAAATGTTCTTGATACGATGCCGAGGAATCAGTCTCAGCGTGCTCGTATTTTTCTCTGTGTGAAGAGAATCCAAACCGGGGGGGGGAGTGATCCACTGTTGCAAACGCATCAGATGATTCAGACCCGAGCAAACAAACATCGTCGTGAAAGTCCACTTGCCTACGATTCAACCCAGAATCTTCACAACAAGTCAGATGAACTCAGAGAGACCAAACCTTTAGATTCAAAGGAAAAAAAAAAAAAAAAGGTCCCTGCAGGAGAATATTTAGGGAAACCTGATCCACGCAGATTCCAAAGAATACAACTTCAATGCCTTCAAAATGACCTTTCAGCGTCAAAACTGGAATCCCACAAATGTCGCCTCTGAATAGTTCATCCCTGGCCAGACCTCCAGAGTTCACCCGGCAGGGGATCGGATGGAGAAATATGCAGTGATTGTGAAGGAGGGCTGGTACGGGTGTGAAGTGTCCTGCTGACCCCTTCGACCACTTTGATCACTGGACCCTGGTGACAGGGCACCGTTCCGTACCAAATTGCCGTGTCACAACATGGCAGACCATCTATCAATCCGGATTCTCGCAAAAGAAGAACGTTCATCTGCATCGCAAGTCCACCAGAGGAACAAATCAACAATGCCCAAGTGGAATCCGATCTGATTTTTTGGGAGCGACTGTGGAATCTGTGTTTCCCACAAGCAAATTAACAGGCAATTTGTATCATTGAGATGTGTTTGAGTTTAAATTAGACCGTCACATAAACACAGAAACAAAGACATTTTCCCCCGCTACGGGCCGCATGCTGTTTGTTTTCTGAAGCATATTTCTCACGCACAGTGAAACGTAAAGACTCCCCCAGACACCCGGCGCAGCACCTACAAGATCCAAAGCAGACAGCTGCTGCGGACGTCTGAACACACACAGAAAAAGTCCAAAAGACCCTACAATCACCAGCTTCATGCAGAACCGATTTCCTCTTATTAAAGTGCTGACAGACTCCAGTTCAGAATCCGAAAGGAGAAAGCGTGAAAGAAAAGGTTTAGAGAAGGTTTTTCATGGAGAAACGTTCTACTGGGTCCAGTCTGCCCGGTCCTCACGTGTCGGCCAGTGCTGCTTCGGAAGGGAAAGGAGGAAAAACATCTTTGATTTCCATCGGTTCTGATGGAGGTCAGTGCTCTCCGAGTGCCCGTCTGTCAACTCGATGACATAAACAATCCCCTGCCGTTGTCGTTCCACTTCATTTCCAAGTGGTTTTCTGAGCTGCAGACAGGAAGTTGCACCCCGAGCGCCTCCCTTACCTCAGCCGACCTTCAGCTCACACTTCAGAATCCAGCTACTATCTGTCAGCATACACAGTCCATATGTGTGACACATCAAAAGGACAAAAAATGAGTTCTCAATGCTGACGGTTTACAGTGCTTTTAGATAAAACAAGTAGCAATATATTTAATAGAATATCAAATATGAAATAAGAAAAATGAAAACAGTGATTCCAGCCCAGGTATTACATAACACCAAGTTATGAAACTGGAACACACCAGAGGTTTACTGGAGGTCTGCGGAGGCCGAGATGCTTCTCAGAGTCCAAAGAGGAGTTCAGCGAGGTGTTGTAGAACAAATGGTACGTTCTCCCGCACACTGACCAACTTCCACAGCAGATAATTTATTGCTGTGACATTTCAGTCACAGACCTTTCTCAAGCAAAAAAAACCCCAAAACGTTCTATTGAACCTTCAACTTTTTTTCTTGACTCTTTCACTGTGGCAGGGTTTCACACTCGTTGGATTAAAGTGTAAATGTATCATGTGACCCCCCCAGAGATGTGACCCTCTCTGCAGTGGGCGGGTCAGGAGGCTGGGCTGCTGTATGTTGATTGGAGGAACAGTCTAAAAGGCGGAATCCATTGAATTTTTAATTTTATTTTTAAACAAAATATACACCAGCACTTGAGCGTCTCCCAGCTTATTGCCCATAGAGGGTGTTATGTCGGTATTATGGAACAGAGGGCAGAATTTACGTCCAATCAGACTGTGGACATCAAAGTGTTCTTATCAAACTTAAACTGAAATTATGTTTTGACCCGATGAAGATAAAGACGAACAAACCAACACACTTCCAGAGTTTGTCTCCTTTGGGAGAAACATGTCTCCCTCTAAAGCATCACCTCCTAAAGAAAGCAGATTGTGTTTCATGCAAACGTGTCATTTGTGGGACACCGGGGTGGAAATGTCTCCCCAGGGAACAATCAGACTGAGCTCCTCTCTGCACCACCCCTCATTTTTCAGACTCCTGGAATCAGGAGAATTAGAAATCCTAGCTGGTACGATCGGCAACGCAGCTCACTTAAGATGATTAGGGATCAATTAACTTCTTCCTGTTTGGAGGTTGCTGCGTAATTTAACTCCGACTGTGGATAAATCAGCCTTTCTGAAATAATCAGTCGAAAGAGCGTCTTTGTCCCCAACACAAGAAAAGTTCAATAAATTAAAAAAGAAAGAGTGTTTATCGGCCAATCACGCTCTAGATTAGTTAACTGTAACTGGTTGAATTCAACACACACACACACACACACAAACAAACGACAAAGACTGTGAAGTCATCCAGCAACAGAGATGAGGAACGACCATCCTCTGTAAATGTATTTCTTCTAACATCAGGTAAGTATTTATCTCATGAATCCCAGTAAAACAGGAAGTCCACATCCACTGCGATGTTGAATGATTGCTACTTCTCAGTGAATAAACATTTCTTACATTTTACATAGCTGGACCAGGGAATCTTAAAAGCAAAACCTCACATCGTTTGGTTGCAACATTTTTTTGCCAGAATTCCACCAAAAAAAAAAAAAAAAAAGTAAAGAGATATCTTAAGCAATTTCCCCACCCAGAGAGTCATTAGTGCTTGTGTAAATTTTAATTGTAGTTAAGTATTTGCCCGTTCAGCATAACTCAATGTCTACTGTTTTTCCTGTGTGGGCTGGAATGGCAGAGAACCAGAGCTGAGTCCAAACGTACGCCCTTGACGACAAATAAAACAGTTCTGTGTGTACTAGCCATCGAAAAGACCTAAAAATAGTAAAACACAGTTTGTACTGACAGATAACGCTGCACGCCTCCATCTTGGATTGTGAACTAAGGCTAAGGTGTAGAATCGACACACTAATCAATGAAATAAAAGACAGACTGCTCCTGCATGCATGAAATCATATGCAGGGATTCTTTGAGAGTATTTAACAAGTTCTTGAACAGGGGCCATAAAAATAAATAAATAAAAACCCTGCGACGCGAGTTATGGCGATGAGTTTAATGATTCCTCCAACCTCCGCTGGAGAAAAGCTGTCTGGTAAACTCAGACGACCTATCAGGAAACTACCTGCACTCCTTCCTGAATCCAGTCGATTGTTCTGAAGTCTATCACCGATATGAACTGTGTGAACTGATGAAATCCCCAGTGAAATGCTGGAGAAAAAAAAAACCCTGCACTTCTTACCAACTACCTACATTTGTCTCCGCATTCCTGACTAGTGCCGCAAAGTCACACCGAGTTTACAATCTGATGATAAGAATGACCCTATCAACTCCCTAAACTAAACCAAACCGAACTCTGAGTTGGATCTAGTCACACTTTGCCGGTTGGGGGGGATTTGGCAACTTCCTGTCCACAGCTCGGCAAATGCCTCAAATTCCAACTTGCCTGCAAGTGGAACGCACCATAAAGTCAGCGTGAGTCTTCCACGCTCATGTGGAGGGACGGAAGGAGCCCCGTTGTGGGCAGGCGCGGAGGCGGTGGCGGTGGTGGTAGTGGTGGTGGGGTGGGTCAGACAGCGACGCAGAGACTGGCCGGGGGGGAGCAGCTCCCACAGGACTGCTGCTCGGGGACAGCAGCAACCCAAGAAGCACCCCCTTCCCCTCTGAGTCCCACCTACCAGCGCTGCACCACCCCCTCCCTCCAGCCGTGCGTCTGCCGGTTAAAACAACAGCCCCTGCGGGCAGCCAGGCTCCATCGCTCCGGCTGGATTTATGCTTGTTTCTCAGTTCCCACCGCTCTCTCTTACACCCGTCTGCCGCTCCATCCTTCATTAGACCGAAACCTTTCTGATGTTCTCCGTCACCGAACGTTCAAGACAAACAGACTTTTTGTGGCTCCGCAAACCACAACTGAAACTCTTGCATCCCTGCAACCAGTAAATATTTCCTCTGAGTGTTTTTAAGTCAAAGATTATATGCTAAGTCTGAGACGGAGGAGAAATAAGACAATAATTAAGCTCAGATATCTTGTTTTGTTCAAAAACAACAGTCTAAAATGTAAAAAAAATTTGCTTCGTAGTCTGACGGATCATGTGCCGCCTGATCAGACGTCCTTTATTCAAATTACATCCGACGTAGTAAACGTGTAGCTCGGACGTGGACAGATCCGCCCCCCTTTTTTAGTCTTTTTGTGTTTCAATTTACCGTCAAGTAAAAGTAAATTTAACACGCTGGAATTTAGAAAAGTTGGTGATTGAATTTGAGATAAATGATTTATTGTGAGTTGGAACATTGATTTGTTTAACGGATAAAAAAAATACAAATGATTTCAGCTCTAAACTGGAGTTGAACGACATTTTTTCATCATTCAACAAATGAGCTTTTCTTGTTTTCAAAATGTTGGACCATCAGGCCCAGTGGTGGGGATATGACACAGGTATAATACCTGTTGTTTGTGGGAAAATGCTAAAGATAACTTTATTCTGAGTTTAACAGTTATCGTTAGGTGAGATCATTCACTTTCTTTTATTTTATTCAATTATTCACACATAAGGCTTTTTTAAATATTAAGAGGTTTAATGGTTAAGGGTTTGCTTCTCACACTATGTTCTGTTGGTTAGGCTAGGTTAGGGCTAGGTTAGGGTTAGGTCAGGTTAGATTTGGTTAGGTTAGGGTAAGAGTAAGACAGATTAGGTGAGGGTAAATTAAGGTCAAGTTTAAGATTAAGTTTAGGGCAAGGCAACCAAACTTATCTTGGTTAGGTTGGTTAGGCTAGGCTAAGGTTAGGTTAGGTCAAAGCTAAAGCTGGATGAAGTTTTCACCTGACATACAGTCTCTCAGCGAGATCACTTACGGCAAAACATTCATGACAAAAGTTATTTGACGACAACACAGCTGAGACATTTATATATTGATTTGTATTTATACATTCTTATGCCACTAGAGGGCGTCGGGTTGACAAATGTAACACCGAAATAAACAGCTGCTGCGAAAACGTCCTCTGGGGTTAGGCTCCGTCGCCCATTGCCTTGCTCTGAGCCTCCGGGGTGGGGGTGGGGGGAGGCCGCCTGTCTGGCTCTGTTACCTCCTGAACGTTTCATGTGAAGTTTAGTAGAGACCTGCTGACCTGATGCTCGCACCTCGCCGACGCTCTCGCTGTGCCGCTGGTCCAGCTGCGGCAGCGGCAGCTGCTGGTCGAGCTGTCGAAGTGAGCAGCAAAGTGCCTGGGTGGCAGGGCAACGCACGGGGGCCTCCCTGGCTGGCGCCTGTAATTTTACCTTCCCATTCATCAGCCAGAGATATTAATAATAACAGCACATCTGGATTCACTTTACTGTCTCGTGTTAACCCTTTCCACTGCAGCGTTGCCGGCCGCTGCACGCCAGGCCCTCGCTCCCCCTCCCACCTCAGGTCCAATTCCTCCAGCTGTCAGTCTTCATTTCTCCGTCGCATTCAACGCCGTTCAGCATCCCCGTTCCAGAAATCCGACCAGCTCACTGAGAACAAAAAAAAAAGACGGGTTTTGTGTTGGCATGTTACAGCGTAGTGTGCACATAATGCGAGTAAATTTAGACTGTAGCTTTCTTCATACATGAGCTCATTTTCAAATCATATTTTCCTGTTGAAGTTTTGTTTGTTTTTTTTTAACTCAAACATCTTAGGCCGTTGGTCATGATCTAAAAGAAGGAGACCGGACAAAGTCCGGTTCGTCCATGAGGTTGTTGGGTTCGGTTGTTGGGTTCGGAGATAATCGGAGATGTTCCCCCGTGTCAAACGGAGTCTGCTGAGGTGTAACTGATTAGGACGCCTCCTGGGTGTCTCCCACTGGCTCCAGGCACATCCAACTGGTTGGAGGCCCCGTGGTCAACCCAGTACACGCTGGGGGGACCATAAATCTCATCTGTCCAGGGAACGCCCTAGAGGGGCTGGAGAGTGTCGCTGGGATGAGGAGGCGGGGGAGGGGAGGGGTTAGGGGGAGGTTTGGGATACCTTCCTCAGTCTGCTGTCACCAGTCTCAGATAGATGCAGTGGAGCAGATCTGTTGTTCCCTCGTTCTTCTGGCTTTCCATTCAAAGCCAGAACGTCCCAGACGGCGATCAGTCTGAAAGGGGCGTATCCCAGTAACGTCAGTGCACACGCTCCCATTATCCATGTGCGCTGCTCATTACATCAAGTCAAGTCACAAGGAGAGGTTGCATTCGCAGCAGCAAGTCGGCCATGATAGCACCCTACCCTTCAGTCGGAGCCTTTCAGAACGCACGTCTCCTAAACTCCCTGTAATTCAAGTGTCCTAAAAACTACTTGGCTGTCCACACTTGTGGAACAATAATGATTATAACAAGATGACATGGTGGTGCAGTGGTTTGAGGAGAAGCTCCCTGATTCGATTCCTGGTCTTTCTGTGTGGTGATTGCTTGCTCTCCCTGTGTCTGTGCGGGTTGTCTCCGGGTACTCCAACTTCTCCAACTACCCCAGCTCCCACCTCCAAAAGCATGCCGAGGTTAATTGGTTTTGGGAATTGATTAATTGGTTAATTGGTCGGTAAATTGCCAATAGGTGTGAATGTGAGCGTGAATGTCTGTTCAGGGTGTATCCTGCCACCACCTGTGTGTGTATGTGTGTGTGTGTGTGTATAAGTAGAATAAAATTATTATAACTTTATTTGTATAGCACCCTTCATACAACAAATGCAGCGCTTGAAGAAGTCTAGACCGGAGAGGTTCTTGATCAGAAAATCGAATTAGTGGCGCTGTCCGTTTTCACCATGACTCCAAATACGACAACACGGCCGCTGTTGGTTTCATGGCTACATGAGACATGTTATGATGTAAAAACCTGGCCTGGCTGTCAGCTGGCCGCCGCTGTAACGCGGCTTGCACGAGTGTTCGTCGCCACTCATGCACGGAGAGTAAATCACCCTGCTGAACTGTCTAGGCGGAGCCGCGGCCCCGCTACTGGCCGCCAGGCTTGGCTCGCCGCCCGCTCCAGCCTCCCGCTGGTGGCAACAGGTGACAGAGGTCTGCTGTGTGTAGAGCTGACAGCCTCCTCGCTACGCATAGAAACACTTGCTTCATTACTTACCCCCCCTCCAGCCCCCACCACCTCCTCCTTCACTGCAGAGACAGGGCAACAGACAGAAGTGGAGGCACTAAACTCCGAGAGGAGGCGAGTCAAAAAAAAGCTCAGTGTGCATCACTCATCTCCTCATGAGTCAACACTCATGATGTCACACGCTACCTTGCCAGCCGCACACACACAACTATACTGTATTACCAATTTTTGCATAAAAGACCTTATTTATTAAAAAAAAAGGGGGAGAGTCTGCTCTTTTTCCATGCAGTGGACTGAGCTGTACCTCCCAGAGAGACACGGCTGTTAAGCCATCGTGCCACAAACAACCTGCTAAAAACACTTAGAGTATTTCTCCCATACAGAAATAAACACGGGCCAATTAGCGTTCTTATTTTTGGAACTATTTTAGCTGCCAGAAAACTGCTCTGACACGGAGGACTGCAATTTCAGAGCTGGACGTCTCCGCGTGGACACCGGCGAGCTGCCGCGGCGTATCGTCGCCACTCACAGGCTGCGTTGGGACAATAATGGTACTATTATCCAGCAGAGATGAATTCACATGAGGACGGGTCATCTTGATTTATGGCGTGTGAATTAGCAGCTGAGAGTTTTAAACCTAGGTGGGGTTTGTGGGGGGTTTGCATGGCACAAACAACCATCTGTGCTGTGGCGGCAGGAGACGCCGTGACTCAACCCCCCCCCCCCCCCACACACACACACCCCTCCTCCTCTACACCACCACTGCCGCCACTGCTCATTCACAGCAGCCTCCGGCTTCGCCTGCACATGATGTCGAAATGCATCCGTATCGGCGTGCGGGTTCGACAGTGTGTTAAAATGTGTTAAAGCAGCAGAGGACGCCTGCTTGGTTCAAGTCGGTCACGTGACAGATTTTACCTCGATGATTTGAACGATGCGCCTATAGTCCTCCGTGTCATTGTGTAACTGCAGGTGTGTGTGTGTGTGTTCCAATTCCAATCCGATTCCAATGGATTCAGAGGCCTGCGATCGATCGAGTCATGTTTTCCTTGGTCCGTGTTACATTCCTCCAATGAGTCTGGTGAACTTTGTCCACTGTTTTTTGCGTGACGGGCAGATAAATCATGGACATGAACTTAGTCGGATTATGAAGATTTTCTGTTGTGAGAACTTCACAAACCCAGATTTTGACAAACGCAGCGTCAAATGTGAACAATCTGGAGCTGGACAATGTGCAACCCCACCAGCAGATGACACTAGATCCTTCACAGTGGACCTTTAAACAGTTTAACAGACTTCCTGCAAATTAATTCAATTTTGCTATTAGAAGACTCTGATTGGAGCGACGGTGTAAAATTTACACAACAGCTAACACAAAGCTTAAAACACACTTTTGAAAAAAAAGTCTTTGACTCATTTCATCCTTGATTTAATGTCTTTTAATCACTGTGTGATATGTGCTACACAGTATATGACGTCTATTATTATCATCCTTATTATGATAAAAGTCGAGGTGAGAGAATCCTGTTTCACGTTTTAGAAAATGTAAATCCCAAGGAGTCATTTGGATTCTGAAAACTAGATTGTCACACAGGAGCGACACGCTATCGGACTCAGGGACAGGTGGTCACTGAATAATTTTAATTATGCTCACGGCAGGAGTGATCATTGGGATTTTTGTGCTTTTGGATCGCAGGCGAATGGAAAAAAAAAAAAAAAGAAACACACACACACACGCACTAAACAAACTAACAAATTGCACACCCCCGAGTGCCAGAGTAAACAGTGGCAGCCACTTCATGTCTGTGTGTATTCAGCTTGGCAATGTGGCTTCAATTAGCACAAGGTGTGAAACTACGCGCAGACGGAGATAAAGCATGTGAAAAGGTGCTTTGTCTCTTCAGAATCACGCCATTATCGATACGTTTGGGTATGGACTCACTGCAGAGATGTCAGGACTCTTTATCCCCCCCCCCCCACCCCCCCACCCTCCCTAAATCACAATGCCGTTTGTTGTGCGTTTCTACCTGCCTGTTCTTGGTCGCGCCGTCTGCCAAGAGAGAAGTCTGCTTTTCCTCAGCAAATGAGAAAGCAGCAGGGAGGGCCACAATGACCTGGCTGAAACAAGGGGATTCTTTTTGAATCCTAACGTGCAGGTTAAAATGTTCTCTCAAGAACCAGACACCCCCCTCGCCTCACCACCACCTCCAAAAAAAAAAGAAAAAAAAAAGTCATAATGTCGGTGAGTTTATTAGCCAACTGTTTAGTTAACTCCAAAATAAAATGATAATAAAAAAAATCCTCCTATTAAGCAGGCGTCTGTCTCAAGTGGTCTGTCTTTTTAGGAGGAATATTTCACAATCAAATGTTCCTGCGGTAAAACAGTAGGAAGGGATTAGAAGAAAGCAAAACAACTCAGCGTTAAATGAGTCTGGCAATCCTGATGACACTTAATGAGAAACACGTTGGGTTTTACCCCTACTGACACATCAGAAATGAAATATTCCGGCAGGATTTCTCAGAGAAATGTCCTTTATTTTCTCTTTCTCTCACGTCATCCACGTCTTTGTTAAAGAAGGTGTGACCGGTTGCAGCGCATCGGGTCTGTCGCGTGGACGCTCTCGACTGAGCTGATCTGTCAAGCGGGAGCGATTGTTTATGATATGTGCTGGTCAGACGAAAAAATACGAGGGGTGACATTTTCCAGACTTTTCACCATCATTTGACCGTAAAGTAAATGAGTCGTGGGCTTGCCTGAATTAGCTCATTCAAAAATGAAACAGAGATGCATTTATCTCACGCGGATGGTTTATGGCTGATGCAGCAACTGGCTAAGTTCTTCCATTAAATTATTTTTCAAAGAATGATCCTCTGAGCAGGAGTTTAGACAGGTTCGCAAATTGTGATACTTTCCATGGCCGCTGCTTAGTGAGTGTTGTTTATTTGGGAGCTAATTTGGCCGACTTTCTTGAGAGGCTTGCTGAGGCGAAAATATTGTCCCACTTGAGTTGGACACCAGCGGGAAACACGCTGCAAGAAGTGTGTTTAGGGGATTTCATCTCATCAGGTTGTAAACCAGGCTCAAAAATCCTGGTTTGTGAGTCCCTTGTTTCCTTGTTTGTTCATTTTCTTGAGAAAAGTGAAAAAAAAACGTGAACTGTCTCTCTAAAGGGCCCATCTGTAAGTGTTAGACCTAGACCGAATATTACATCTCGATCATGCAGCTCAACTTCCTCCTGCTGGTGATGTCATTTGCAGCACATATTGAGATAGTCATAGCCGACTGACTTTTTGATTCACAGCTTTGGAAAACAAGTCTCAGCTTAAAATTCACATCAATCGTGACATCGCCTGTTTTTACAAGCATAAAAAGCAGTGTGATTAAAATAAACATCATGACAGAAACCATATTTTTTAAAAGAAAAAACACTCAAACTTACTTGAATATTAGTTTCTATTAAGTGGAAGTCGGGGCTTATGACGATTACTACCAGCTACCAGGGGGCGATGCACATCTGTTCATTGGACTGGAGTGCAGACAAGGCACTTTTTTTGCTGCAATGTCACATTTCAAAGAGTATTTTAAGCGATAATAACTGGTCAACCTTATGACCTTTTTCTAGTTCCTTCTTCACACCAGGTCGGCGAACCGAGGGCAACTTTAATCTTTCAGTATCCGGTGTCTGATTAAATTTCATTACATAGTACAATACTCCGAAGTATGCTACTACAAATGTATCAGCAGCGATACCGTCAGTGTCAAAGGTGTTGTATTCGATCCATGGCTGTACCAGAATTGACTTGATTTCTTTCTCTTGAGTCTTTGGCATCAACCATCGTATTCTCATGACGATTTGTGAGCGTCACCAACTGGTGGATTGACTTTCACCCTCCAGCTTTTGTGAAACTAGTTTCATTCAGGTTTTAAATACATATTTTCCTTCATCCCATACCGTGCTGTCCTACTCTTTCAGCTGCATCCTTATGTCCTGTTGAGTGAAAGCTTAAACTTTTAAACTACAGCATTCCATCACATGGAATGCAGATGTTTTGTGCATCTTTTTTTTTTTTTTTTCATTTTGAGAGTTGATGAGCCATCAGCTGGCTCTGCCATGTTTTTGAAGAACATAAGGCCTTTCTGAGCAGATAAAAAAAAAAAGTTGCAGGTCTGACGCACAGGGTCGTTCGTCCCTGCTGACAGAGAATGATGTTCCCCTCAGAATGACGAATGGCCATTTGACAGTTGTAGCACAACGCGGCTCCATTCGACTGGACTCTGCGTGGTTTTAGTTCCAGACGTGTACCGTGTCATCGCCCGTTAATTTCATTCCAGCTTTCGAAGCTTCTCCCAGCATTGACACGTCCGGTGGCTCCAGTGAACGACGTCCTGATGAAAGTTCTGGATGCAGATTGCTAGCTCAGCACTTTTTGAATGTTCCCATCAGTCACCGAACACAGAAAACAGCTGAACTATGTATGGACGCGTACGCGCTAGCATACTTTGGAGCACTGACTTTTTGCGCTGTCAGAAAACGTCTGACAGATACTGAAAGCTGAGAAGTTGCATTCCATTCCTCTACCTGGTGTGAAGACGGAGCAAGGAGGAGGAAAAAAAACTGTCAGTTCCTGAAGGTGGCGAACAGCCGTGTTGCTGTTATTACGGTAATGATTCTTCAGCTTCCAGCAACAGAGTGAATAGGATTACCGTAATGACAGCAACTTGGTTGTTCTCCAATTTCACTTTTCTCTTTCTCCGCTCTCCTTCTTCACACCAGGTAGAGTCACACTTCTCAGCTGTCAGGGACCAAATACTCACGCAATGACGGTAATCCAAAGTATACTGGCTGAGAATAGTGTCGTGTTGAAGGGGGAAAGGAGCGCTGGCTACTCTACAATGCCCGTAGGTGTGAATGTGAAGTGAGTGTCCCTGTGGCCCTGTGGCCCTGATGAGCTGCTGACTCGTCCAACGGTCAATCATTGACATTGAAGGATAATATAAAGAAACCACGTGACACCCGGTCGTGAATTCAGTGGCGGTTGATGGTAAAAGTTCGAACATTTTAACTCTGAGCGGGATTGACGTCTACGGTTGGCCGCCAACAGTTTTCTCTGCTGGCCTTGCCGGTGTTTTTGTTTAACCATCCTTCTCTCTCATCCACGGAAGTGACATCCGGTTGTCCCCCCTGTCAATGCAGCATGAGATCTTCAGGGGGAAATAAACCTCACTCTACCGAGCATCTGAGGAGAAACATCTCTAACCCATGAAGGGACCTCAGTCCAACTGTGGGGCTGATTTAAGGAAGTCTGGAAAACCGACAGGGGGCGTCTCCTCTCTGCCTGCAAACCCCCCCCCCCCCAAGCACCCACCCCTCCACTCCACTCCCCTCCCTCTCTCGCCACCTCCACCCCTGGAAGAAGGGAGGTATTGGGGATCTCCTCCTAGACAACAAACCCACATTCAAAGAGGGGCACACGGATTACATCACGCGCAGTGCGCAGGATATAACGCAGGTCGCGGCTTTTGGCGCAAAGCTTTTTCTGCAGCGGAGAGGACGCGAGCATCATGCCGAGCCCCCGCGCACGGAGCCCGGGGAGACTTGTCAGCATCCCGAGATCCCACTGACACAGCAGTTTGACGTCTCATCATGGGGGCTTGTGAGCTTTAACGGAACACTCACGTTTGGATCCCACTCGCGCGTAAACGCGCGTCCGTTCTCCTCCGCCATGGATCAGTGCGCCGCCGTGTGTCTCCTGGTGTTGTCCCTCGGACTTGTGATGGACAGGGGCTGCTGTCAGCACTACTTCCTCCTGCGCCCCATCCCGAGCGACACGCTGCCGCTGGTGGAACTAATAGAAGACCCGGACCCGGTCCTGGACCCCCGGGAGAGGGACCTGAACGAGACCGAGCTGAAGAGCGTCCTCGGGGACTTTGACAGCCGCTTTCTGTCGGTTTTACCCCCCGTCGAGGACAAATACACCGGCGGCAACGACGAGCTCGAGGACTTTGACGTCCACAAACCCGGCGGAGTTCTGCCGAAGGAGATCCGAGCCGTGGACTTCGACGTCCAGTTCGGGAAGAAGCATAAACCCAGTAAGAAACTGAAGCGGCGCCTGCAGCAGTGGCTGTGGGCGTACTCGTTCTGCCCGGTCCTGTACACCTGGACCGACCTGGGCAACAGGTTCTGGCCCCGGTTCGTGCGCGTCGGCAGCTGCCTCAGCAAGCGCTCGTGCTCGGTTCCGGAGGGGATGGTGTGCAAACCGGCCAACTCGACCCACCTGAGCGTGCTGCGGTGGAGGTGCGTGCAGAGGAAGGGGGGGCTGAAGTGCGCCTGGATCCCGGTGCAGTACCCGATCATCACGGACTGCAAATGCTCCTGTTCCAGTTAGAGACGATCAGCTCGTTACTTTGTGCACTACCGAGTGTAGGAATGTATTTTGTGTCGGTGCGGTGTCATGCGGTTCTTCGATAGCTCCCTGTACAAAGTCAGTATTATTTGTACCCAGAGTACTTTATTTGTGGAGAATATTGCTTCTATATTTTGTATTTATGGAGAAACGTACAGTGTTCCATATAAAGGTGGATTATTGACGCGCGCCTGTGTCAGTGACTTGTTTTTATCCTGTAAATTAAGGACAGTTGCTATTTATTCTTTATATTCGTACAATAAAACAATGAAAGGAGGTGGAATCGTTGTTCTTTTGGACACAC
>JBBMJM010113773.1:0-11064 GCA_037832705.1 Centriscus cristatus
GTGTGTGTGTGTGTGTGTCGCCATAGTGGCAGTAGTGGATGCAAATGGATGCAAGAAAATGGAGCCTTATCTCAATAAAGCAGCTGTCTTTTTATAATTTCCTGCCTCTGCAACTGCACACAAAAAACTGAACAATACATTTTCAGAATCTAAAACGTGATGTTTCACTGTACATTGTGTGAATTGTTCTTCCTCTTGGTTTCATTTTATGCAATTTATTGCTAATCGGGCTCCAAGATAAAATGCACTTCTGGCATCGTGCCCACGGTGAAATGTAACGTTTCAGACAATGTAAATAGCATTGACTGTTGCTAAAATTGAATTAAAACAGTGCATGGATTAAATTCATATATTTAAGATAAGACAAAACCCATCTCTTCTGCACTGTTTATGCCAGGAAGTATATTTTCTCTCTGTCTGGTCTTAATCCTTGTTGTCCGTCGCTGACCTGCGTGAATGCAGAGTGATGATAACACAGACACTAACACAAGCATGAGAACAGTACAACAGCTATTTGTATTTGGTGCCTTTTTAAGGTTAATGCTACCAGTCTCTGGGTGGGGAAAAATAAGCAGCCCGTCGAAATTCTTCAGAGCTCTTTTATGTCTTGACTTCTTCGGCATGGTTGTTGAACTTTACTAGTGTCCTGTAGAGTTGTCCTGTATGCACAGCTGCGGGGGCTCCATCCTGCCCTTCCTTTTGTCCCATTCTTGGCACAATAGCTGCAGTGCTCAAGTTTTTGCAGGTGCAGGCAAATTATTGGCCACCCAAAATCCCAATGCAGCCTTTCGTGCTCTGGCAGTAGAAAACAAGGAATCAGTTGGATTCTAATCAAAATCACCCATGTAAACATAAATCAATCGGCATTTTGCTCGCAAGATGTCACAGCACTAAAACCAACTACCAAATTTCTAACCGGTATCGTGTTCATTAACACTCTCCTGCATTTTTCTCTGAATTACTATCAACTCTTCTGACTCTCATTCGTAATTACTTTGCTGACAGCATGGTCTGACCACAATCTTGTCTTATTATTATGTGAAGGGAAGAAATTCAAATGTATGCAGCAAAATTACTTTCATTTTGTAGTTTAAATGGGCACCATTTCCCCCCCTCAATTTTAATCCATTATCAGGGGTCAGCTGCTTGATAACATTTCAGCACAATTCATCTAAGAGCATAATTTCAGTGTCTTTAAGTGGAGGGGAAATTTGCAATTCTGGAGCTCAAAGGAAGATTTCCATGCTGTAATATTTATAGTCTCCTCAACCTGCTGAAGTGCAGAAGCGGCTGAAATTAAGACGAAGTTACTGTGAAAGAATAAATGCTTCTTGCATTGTTGTCGCGGACGAGTGGTGCCACGTCGCTTCATACGATCCACGTTCATATCCACGTGCGGTCTCGTAGTCCACTTCGTCTTTGTAACGTGTGCTGCGGCTCGTTAATGACACTCTGGGAAATGTAAGCGCTTTGGGTTCAGATTAATTGAAGAGTCCATGAACGTCTAATTACAGGACTTACAGATATCTCCAGCCCTCTGAGACAGTAGACCTTTCCCTCAAGCTAAATGGTGCTGCTATTGATCATTATGTGTAAAATGATACTGTAATGTGTGTGTTGAGGCTGTTGCAGTGGAGGCAGGTTAACTGGATTAGATCCTAAAAAGCAAAAAAGCGAACTGTTAAAAATCCTTTTGAGGCTGGATTTGTTATTGATTGTAATATGCATAAGTTGATTAAAGCAGTGAAATGGTTCTAAGGATTCATCAATTGTCCCTTAAAGGAGATGTCTGATGTTTGTTGAATGATAATGGAGCTTAGAAGTTGTTAACCAACACTCAGAGAGAAAAAAAAAAAATCCCAATGCCAAAGCCAAAAAAACATCAGTGAGTCACAGTTGCCTTCAGGTTACCGTGCGTTGTCTCAACATGCAGGTCGGACCGCTCACCAGTGACTTTAATTAAAGCGAGCGTAGGAGTCGCCACATATTAACCTCGTTGAAAAATGTCTGATGTCATTTCTTCGTCAATCCTTTGTATTGCAGTTTGGAGTGTGTTCATATTTTTATTTGAGTATCCCATGGAAAAAAAGCATGTTGAGTAATGCTGCTGAAATGATTAGCGATTGATTTATGACAGCTCCTTTTCTCGCTGCAGTTCCTATGAGCGCAAAACGCCTGAAAGTGAATGAATCAACGCAAACAGATTTTCATGACTAATCTCTACAAAACGTCCGTATGCCTCCACATGCCCACATTTGATCTAGCCTTTTATTCATCGGTGCCAGTCAAAGTAAACTGACAAAGAAACATGCTCAACCTTTGACTGATGACGTTTCAATGGTTTGACAAATTTCATCGCTTTCCTTTCATGCATGGCAGCATGTGCCTGCACAGATACTAGTTTGTGCTTCAAAAAAAACAAAAAGATACGAATGAAAAGTGTGGATGTATATACCAATATGTGTCTTTGACATGTTAGTCCTGATCTGCAACATACCCTTGTTCTTTTAGCATGTGGCCACATCAGAGTTTTTTTTTATAATTTAATTTATGTTTGTTTTTTTTGTTTTTTTTTACTGAATTTTAATGTGAGAAAATGTACCAGCCCAGTGAGGCAGTCGCAACACATGCACCAATATACCTGTAATAATGGATCCCCAGCAGCAGCCCGCGTTCCTAGTAGCCTCTGCTTTGCTAGTGTGAATGTAGCAGCAGTGATACCGTCACTGTGAAAGGATTAAAGTCACTTCTGTTCCACTTTGTTTGTGGTTGCACTTTATGCACATCCTCTGATTCTCGGTGGTCACAGCGAGTCCAGTGCTACCTTACTGTAACTCGGACAAACCATTTTAGCTGAAAATTGACATTAAATAGGCCGATCCACGACCTGAGCTTGAATGACATTAGGTGAAGTCGGAAAACACCTGGCTGGCCTGAATATCAAACCACACCTGGAGGAGTTCAAGGGCGAGTATAACTGGTTTCCACGGCCTCGGGGCCCTTTTCGCCCAGACAGTAACACTGTGGCTTCCTCGTATGTTTAATGATGCACAAAACACAGTGGGGGGATTGAGTCAAAGAAGAAGCCTCGGGGCAAAACAAATATGTATTTGTTTGTCTATCTGTCCATCCATCCATCTCTCCATCTAGTCTTGGTAGACCATAATATTCAAACCAAAATGAATAAAGATGGGTAGGAACGCGATTTAGACTGAGCCGTTGGTCACATGCATATTGTTTAAAACTACTCTGTCGTGTGTGTATCTGCAGGTTGTGCGATGTGTGTGTCAGAGCTGTGGGGCTCCATGGCAGCTATAGCACCAAATTAGCATGCATTGTTTGCATAACCCTGGGGATCTGTGTGTGGCCTGTAAGCTGTACAAAAATAGGGTGCAGGCTGGTTGAACAACACCATGTTGGGCGGATGACAGGTGTTTTTACGATATGTGTGTGTGTGTCTTGTGTGTGTGCAGTCAGCATGTCAGCATGCACCATTGCTTCAGGCCTAAAATAGGGCAAAAATGTACAGGTGTCAAATTTCCATCACCGCCAAGTGGTGGCTGAGCCACTAACTAAGACGATTGCTGCATGATTTGACCTGCAAATTAATTGTTACCTTATAAAAGCAAACAAACAAACGGAGTCCATGCAAATAGATACTCATATGAGTATTATCGAGTATTACGTTTTTCAGTTTGGATAACCTTTACATTTTTGGGTTCAGAGTTCATCAGCACTGATGTAGCTTAGGAGACGCTGAACTTCGTGGATCACAGAAGCACTGCGGCTCATCACAACACGTCTTTTCATGAAGTAAAATGACTCCTTTGTTTCAGAGGATGCACAGAGTTTCCAGATGGCGAGCACATGTTCATTTGCTTTCCAGCTGCTATCAGTCTCTGTTTCAATGTAAGGTGATCTACGCTCGTGATCCCAGCTGTATCTCAGCAAATTCCAGGGTATCAGCCGTTAAGCATCCCTCAGCTAACACCAAACTGTACATCATGTGGAAAATAGTACCACACCCAATTCATAAGGGAATAAAGATTAGACTGTAAATATTTGGACTGCAAAGTCAGTTTCATGTGTGTTTAAATACGGCTAACATGTGGGTTAAATGCTGGATCTGCCTAAAGAACCGAAACTCAAGTCAGGAAATCTGAAATGATGCTGACATTTTGATAAGACTTTAAATTTCTGTTCTTGGCGTTGGGATCTGTGATCCTACGGCCAAGAACGAGACTGCCTGGTGAATCTGCCCACACTTGTCTTTGAATGCAGTTCATCATTAAAATAACAGCATTGCAAGATGATGTTGGCAGATTTTTTGTTTTGTTTTGTGCTTTCAATTTGAACAATCATCTATAGCCAACATACAATAATACACACTATACAACAACCTCGACTTTTTCTTATCTCCATTTCTCTTTCCTTCCCCTTCTTCCACCTCTTTCTTTTTGCACCTGCGAGTCTTCTGACACAATGCAGCAGTCTGACAAAGAACTGAAGCCGTGGTCTCGCAGAGGCAACTGTCATCTGTTGTAGCTTTAACACAATGGAAGGTTAAAAAAAAACAACAATCTTTTAAGGCATCTAATCAGACATGCTAGCAGATGGAAAGAAAAACCCAACCTAAAAAAACAGACTTAGACAGATGCAGAAAGCATGAAGTGTGAGTGAAAAGAGAATTGGAGGATCCAGAGAGCCGCAGACAGCGTAGATTCCTGCCTTCAAATACATGTGAGAGGTTTGTGAAAAATCTCCATGACACAGCCAAGCAGTTTATTTTTAACAAATGTGTGCTTTCGTAGTTAATTTTCTCTCGTTCAAGTAGCTGTAACTAGTGTTGCATAAAGGGGTTAGGGTTAGAAACTTTCCGTGGGAAATACGTGTAGAAATACATGTAGAATTTACTAAATCAGTGTGAAATAGTTAGGCAAAGGAAAAGTCTCTCAGCTCCTGAAAGTTGAAAACAGCCATGTTGCTGTCATTACGATAATCCCACTGCTGTGATGACAGCAACTTGGAAATAAATTGTCACCATTGAACACTTTTTCAATGTGTGTAATTACCTTTCTCAAACTAAAACAAACTAAAACAACCACATGTCATGCAAGGAGACTTTAGAACATTGTTGCTATTTGTCTCATTCACATAGCACGCTGCTTATTGCAGGTGTACCCATGCCATGCCCCCTGGAGGCCACGCCTCCTCCCACCTGGAAGTGTGCAAATGTCACATGACAATGTTTAAATACAGTTGATAGCTGCTGATGCGCTAAATGTGAGCTATAGTTAGTGCTGTTTCATTTACCATTCAGTGATTATTTCCAAAATTCCCAAGATCCCATGGAAAGTTTCCTGAACATTTATGGAAATGTTCCCCTTTGTTGGAGGGTCCATAAATCTTTTTGTAAAATATTTCTGAAAACATTGTAAACATTGTAAGCTTAATAATAATGGTAATAAAAAACGGACTGATTTTCACAGCGCGTTTCTAACTTTCTCAACATGTAACTCTGCAGAGGCCATTAATCCCTTTCCTGCTGCTTTTAGTCTGGCACGCTGAGCCTCTGGGTCGGGACGTAAGTGAGCAACGCTGATTGGACTTGATGGCTCGTGCTGTTCTTTGGTTGGAGAACAGTTAGATTCTGAGTATCCTTTGTGCCATGAGCTCTGTGGTAAAACCCTTAACTTGTCAGGCTAGTTAAATTGTTTTATGACAGTCGACTTTGTTTTCTAATAACACTGCGGATTATCGCTTGTTCCCCTCCTGGCGACTCGCTAATGTATCATTTCGTCACTGCTGCACGTGTAACAATCCTGCATCATATTCCCAGGAATTCTTCCGACCTTTTTGAAACGTGAGTGTATGGGAGAAAGCGGAAGCAGCAACGTTTTGAATGTGTCCCTGTGGCTGTGACGTATCCGCGCCTATAATCCTCCACACAAAGGCTGGATGAGCAGCGTCATTGTGCACATCAGAATGGTCGGCTTAAGGAACAGGCCGCAGCATGCACTGCATGTCGCACAGTGGAAACGTCGCTAACAGGGCCTCATTTACAGTAAAATGTGGAGGAATAATGCTGGTAGGTTTTGTTTACTCAAAGCGAAACTGCTAATTTGATTCAATGGTGTCACTTCCGAAGCATTTGCACTAGCATATGTTGGAATACTGTCATTACGCGACTATTTGCACGATCAGAAAACATTGATCAGTTCTTGAAAGTAGACAAGATGCACTTCACAGTAAGTTTTATGGATTACCATAATGACAGCAATGTGGCTGTTCCCACCTTTGAGGAACCAATCAACATTTTCTGATGGAGCAAATAGTTGCAATCATCCATCCAAATTATGCTAGCACGAATGTAGCGCAGGGGATACAGTTGGTGTTCAAGGGTTTAACAAGATCAGTTAGATGCCTACAGCTTCTGGTTTGTGGAAAGGTACAGAAACCAATTAATTCTTGAGGTTTACAAGCACAAAATAAGGAGTTTGGGTGTCTGTCTCTCTTGGTGGGTTAATTTAAAGACAAACAGGACTTGAAGATGAGTTTGCTTGAAGATGAGAAGAATGATGTTCAGTCAAACAACAAGCCCAGTGTTCCTGGAAGCCGAGTGGTATTTCAGGCAATGTTCTTCGAGACCCAAAAACGTTCACAGGAAGAAATGTGAGCACTCCACTGCTGATCCCGGCAGCAGTTACTGTTTCATTTGGAAATAAATCATTCTGCAAAAGATTTTTTTTTTTTAATCTACAAAAACTGTCAAATAAATTTTGACCCTGACCTGGTTTTGAATATCCCGACCATGGGGATATGATGTTGAGGAGCATAACATACATTGAGACTCTGCCATTTTTTTTATCAGGACTGTCATGTTTCTGTGGCACCCCAAAGACAAACGTATTTTGGCAGCCGTGTGTTGGATCAGGCCAACCACCTGTCATCTTATTTCTGCACATGGCCTCTTCTGTCAAGCGCATGCTCACATTCCTCCCCGTGCCCCACACCACACCTGTGATTGGCTTCCACTTTGCCATCACAGCTGTCAGGCTCACCCAGCGTTTCATTAGCATGATAGACCTCCCCAAAAGCAGTTTGTTCCAAGAGCTCTGTTTTTTTGTTTTTTTTTTCTAGCTCAACCTATCACAGCCAGAAAGCAGACGTGTGACGAACACAAATGCATCCCTGTAGTTATAATCAACTATGCCTTCAGATGTATGTCCACGGAGGTGTAATGTATAATGGGGCTTCGCTTTCATTGTGGAGTCCAAATGGCACTTCTGCAACGTGCCACACTGACACTGCAACGCAATTGTGCAACGTCTTTTTGCAATTGGATTTTTGTCAGCTTCATCTCCAGGGACTTTCCTTCCCAGAAAGCTGCAACACTCCAGCCAACATCTGTTACAACACATTGATCCAATTCTGCCCTGCACTGGAGACTGTAGATCAATTTCTAAATCTGTTTTTCCTTTTTTTTAAATAATGATAATCACTATTCTGTGAGTGAAGAAATAATGCTGAATAATATATGTTGTGGACAGCAGCACAAACGTTTGCGGAGTACAAGCTGTCGGATTCAGTTTGTTGAATTTTGTTAATTCCTCATGACTTGAATGTGTCATTTTGACAGTGTGTGCACGTTTGTTGATTTGTTTTTTGAAAGGGGAAAACCCCCACCAAGAACAGTCCCTTGAAAGACTGACAATCATAGTCCCCGTATAGAGAAACGTCACATGGACGGATCTGGGTGAAGCCAGTGGAACATTCATGTCCACGATGGCTGTAACTGGATTTCACAAAGTCAAGTAAACAGATGTCAATGTTCTCAGTCCCTCTTCCTGTTATTTCACACTGACAGCGAGCAGCTTTGGTGTTTACTGAACGTGTTAAATGGGAGCAGATTGAATGAAGCTGCTGGGTATCGCTGTGTGACGGACATCTCCTTTCTCCTCCGAACTCTGGGCGTTAAGCAGAACTTCCGTGATGCTGAACACCTCGAACATATTTGCTACACTGAATGGTTCTGATTTCATTCCTGATTTGACAAAACAACAAACTTTAAATGGGGGGAGGGGGGTCTGTAATCTCAATCAAATTAGCTGGTAGCTTTATTTATTAATTCTTTATTGAATAGCAGCAGTGTTTTGTCCCCCCAACAGAGGACGAGGCCCATCGCTGAAGGAGATCCTGAAAAAACGTCCGGTTTTATAAATACCCCCATTCAGGCCAAACGAAAAGATTTTTTTCCCCAAGCCCAATGTTCTCACACTTGTGCTTGCATCTCAAATAAGCCTCCTATGGATTCCTAACTTCAGAGAATGGTGGTGAAGGGGGAGGGGAGGCCGGGTAGGATGGAGCCAAAAGGGAACGGGGGGAGGAGGGGCAAGAGGAGCATTTTATAGAGATGCTGATTTGTCATTCACTGGCCCTGGTGGAATGCACATTGAAAGCTACAATTCTCATTCAGAGGCCATAATGCATCCATAGTATGCGTGTTGAAGAAGAGTTTCATTGGTGGGAAAATGGTGACCCCCCAACCTGTTGAAAGGATAGCCACTGTTCGCCTCTTTACGCAAAGGTGCATTGTGACGGCATCGTTGTCACCTGCGCAGAGAGAGAGTGAAAGCCCGCTGTAGGTGTTTACAGCGAGCCCCCCTCTGCCTTCTCAGCGAAGCGAATGAATAACAACATAAGTCCTGGCTGAACGTGCGGAAATGCACCGTCAGATCGAGATGGTAATCACGCATTTCACAAGAGAGATGGATGGCATATCAGCCTGTGCTCCCACTTATTTTGTTTTAGATCGTTTCCCTTTCATCCCCCACCCCCCCTTCTCCCTGCGGTAGATTATGATGAAGACATTTTAAGCATGAAGATTGTGACGACAAAGAGCTGTCGCACCTGATAAGCATCGTAAAAACACCGAGCCAATCCAAGAAGTAAGTATGGAGAATAGAGGCAGAGCAAACACTGCGAGAAGATAAAAGGTTTCAAATGTGTTGAGCGTTTCTAAGAAGCGTATCATCTGAAGCAAGTGACAGCGCAGTGAGTTCAAAAACTTAAATATAGTCTGGACTAAAAATACGGCCAAATAATAAAGAATAAAAAACGAGCCGCAAATGTTCATATTTCAGACATGTGGAGCCCGGTGATACAATTAATGCTTGGCAGGAGAAAGCAGACACATAAAAGAAGGACATGTACAGTATGTTCTTAGATTCCCTGACTGGAATCTTGCGTTATAAACGAGTCGTGCCACATTTGGAGGAACCAAAACATTATCTAACATTCTAGCTGACAAGGCTGTTAAACAGATGTTGAATTCGAGCAAATGGTATTCTCAGGGGAGAGAAGCCAACTGGATGTACAAACTGCATTGACAGACATGACATTTAGGTTTAGTCGGGAGAGAGCGAGCACATGTCTGACACATGAACAAAGAAGCAAGGCGGTCAGTCCAACAATCTCTCCCTTTTGGCTCGTTGGAAAGTGCTGCTGGCTTCGGCTCAGTGGTTTCGTTTCCTGGGTGATATTAATGTTTGCTGTGAGTTTTGCAGCATTGGAGATTCTCTTTATATCAAAACCTTTGAAGAGCCTCAGTTCAATGACTCCACAGTGTGGGGAATGCTTTGTAGACAGCCAAAGGTCAGGCCTTTTCTTCCATCCCCCTCCTCTGAGACTGTGTGGTTGTACTGCCGACGTATTGTCCTACATTTCCACTGAAAAGACCTGCAGGCTGAGAAAAAGCCTCCAACGTATTGAACATGTTTCTTCATAATAATCAATGCAATTTATATCGGATCATTGTTTCCCATTAACGAGTAAACGTAATGTGTTTCCATGTGTGTGGTATAAAATGCATTCTAAGTATACAATCAATGATGGTATAACAAGCGTGAAGCTCAGGCTTGTGTGTCATCACACCAATAACTATTCTTTCATTGCAGCTGTTAAAGTGTCACGTCACAGTTTGTTAGTTGTTAAATCTGTCTTATAATGTGTGATATATATTTAACCGTTAAAAAAAAACAACAAAACAACAACACGCAATTTGTTCAAGATGCTGAAATTACATCTGCTTCATGTTTTCACCAGACCGCCTCAGTTCGGCCAATCAAACGAAAGATGGGCGTAACCTCAAACTGTCACAGTGTGTTCCAGTTACAGGGAGTTCATACGTTGCAGTGACGTAATTTTCCAAGTTTTTTCTGTTCCAATTTCATCAAAACATACATAGTATGTCGGAAAAAAAAACACCTCCTATGTGCTTGTTCTTTTTTACATCCAACACATCCCACTGGATATTTACTAATTACTAATTTCTACACAAGCGGTGTACTGATATACACGCAGCCATCTTTACATCTAAACTCAGGGTCCTCTGGGATCCCCTGATGCCCTGTGGGATTGTTATTTTATTTATGTGATTTACATGATTGCATCAAGTAATACTCATGTATTTTCCTTTAATTCAAAGTATTCACAGCATTTCTTGGCATAGATTTATAACTAACTGCAAATGGAGAAATACTGTTATCTAGTGTTTCTGCACATAGATTTAAACATGTACAGTAAATACATGAATCTGCAGTTAACCTGTTACAGTATAAATAAAATGTATTAATAATGAAATGAATTAATCACACGGGCAATAACAATCACGTTCTTGCCCGTGTGATTATTGCATAAACACTAATCATGTCTCAATTTTAAGTCTGTTCAGGTCGAAAAACTGTGTTACCAACTAATTAATTTAGAGTCAACAGCAGAGAATGAAAGTATTTAGAGTCTCAGAGTGACGTGCCAGAGTGCTGCTAATGATTTCAGTGCACATAGCGGCGCTTGGCAACTTGTTCGCCAAAACACAGCAGAAAATAAGCCCTCAGGGCAGCCAGACCTCTAATTGGTCTCTCACCAGTGTCGGCCTTGGCTACTGCGGAGCACTGGTCAGATACACACAGTCAGTGTGGAGAAAAAGTTTATTATTCTTACAGAAAGAAGGTGGCCTCCTTGAGGTGTCTCTCTCTCTCTCTGTGTGTGTGTGTGTGTGTGTGT
>JBBMJM010113783.1:0-15636 GCA_037832705.1 Centriscus cristatus
CACACACACACACACACACACACACACACACACACACACACACACACACACACACACACACACACACACACACTGGATTCATATGTTGAGTGAGCCAGAACACACAGTTGACAGGTTGGACATCATAATCATAGTATATGTCAGCTGAACCCAGATCACAGCGCAGCTGTTGTTGTGTGAGCTGATTTCATCAGTTGTGGTTGTGAAATGCGACATTTCATCGGTGCAGAGCGGCATCAGGGAAGTGACAGCTGGTTAACATATATTGTTAATGGAGTGTTAATTCCTCCGGAAATATCAGTTAATTAAAACATCAAGTCACATTTGTAGTTTCATAAATGTTATGATGGTTTCAGTTGATGAAGATAGTTGAAGTCTCTGACTCTGACTGTTGATCTAGACTCCAGAGAGATAGATGATATTTACTGTAGTTCAAACTTCATTTAAATCATAAAAACAGAAGACAATGCACAAAGAAAAGGTAAAGTGTTTATTTGCCACTTGAGTTGATTTTTTTTTTCTTTAACCAGATATAACAAGTTTTGCTGTGAACCTTGTGTTCCCTGATAAAATGTCCCTATGGGAACGTGGCATTGTAAACCATATAAAAGGCGATTAACCCAGTCTGTCCCATCCAGCTCCAGCCTTATCCGTCATCACTGCCCTTTCTCCTCACCTGCATGATGCTGTGTTGCTGGTGTGACTGTGTGTCATATAATAAACCATTCAAAAACCATTCAAAAATGTATTTTTTCTCTATGAACCCAGAAGATAGTAAATGCTAATTTTAGTCAGCGTTTGACATCACTGGTGATTAGAAATCTTTTAAGCCAGCTGTTATTTTCCTTCTACTCAGAATGTTATATACAATCCTGTCCTCCCTGTGGTGTTGTTGCAGCTTTACGCTGAGCATGTTATGGTCATATCAAGCCAAGGCCAAAGGGCCACTATATGACGGCTGCTGCTGGGTGACTCTAATTGGAATGGACAAGGTCAAGTGTTGTTATGTGGGCAGAGTGTGTTTTTCACCAGTGCTAAGTATGAGGATAACACAACCTGGCATCTCTTGATATAACACTGGTGCCACACTGACAGGTTAGTATCAGGCGATGGCGGGTCAGTGCGGTAAGTAGCAGACGGCCGTGTGTGAACAGTCCTGCGTGAGATAACATGAGGAACTATTCCCCTATAACCTATATAGGGAAATAGTTAGAATAATAACTATACCCCTCCCTAGGGTAGGGAGGTACGCTGTTATATGTCAACAGCAATAACAATAATAATGCATCCATCTCATATGTTTAGTCCTCGGCTCCTTAAACAGAATGAAAGTTTGCAGGTTGGCATCTCAGAACGTTTTTAGTAGACTACAGATGATTGACTCTGATAATGTTCATGTTTACAGCACTTTGGTGTGCTCGGGTTCAGATCAGAGTTCGCGCAAAGTACACAGGCTTCTTACATTTTACTGTCGAGATGATTAATATTCCACGAAAAAGTAGTGTGACGCAGAGGCTAATGAGTTTGAATTATTCATTACGACTCTGCAACCTGGCTGCATGAGGCTCCTGTGTGATTTTGTGGAATCCAGTGGGGAAGGTCCGACGAGTATTTCCTGTTGAGTTTCCTGTTGAAACTTTTTTGCTTGCAAACCTTAAAAACAAAAGTGCTGTCGCTTCAAAAAGATCACCCAGCAAGGATGCACTTTTCGGAAATGGTGAACTTAAATGACGGCTAGGAGATCAGAGAGACTGTCACAGTCAATGAAATGTTGCCCGAAGACTTCCTGGTCAGTCATAAAGTACTAGACATTTTTTTAAGCTGTACTCCCCACCAAACAGAAATACTATACAAAACTAAACAAAGCATTTCTTTTGCAGAATTACAAATAGAATATGCATTGTTTAAATCTTCAGTCTGGAAAAGTGCATTTGATGATTTGTTGTGGAGGACACTGACTCACTTTGATCCATAATCTATGTCAATTTTAGCACATTTCACAGTTAAAGCCAGCTGGAGTAAAGGTAATACAAAAAAGCAAGTCTCTATCTGTACACAATGCAGTGACATCTTGATAACTTATTCGACTTTAGTGGGTAATCTGTATTCTGCATACTGAAAAAGAAACATCAAAACCCGGAGGGCCTCTCACCTTTGCCGTGCACCAAGTGATCGAAATCGTCTGCACTTACTTATCTGAATTTAAAGAAAAGTTTTATCAAAGTTCTTTTTGCTGACGGTAAAGATGGTAAATCAGTTTCAAATGATTTATGCAAAACACGAAATATCAAAAATGCAGGAACTTGACAGGATGAATTAGTAGGTGGCTTGAGGAGCCAGGTACTGCATGTGCTAGTACCTGACAGCAATTTTTAAAATGTAATTGTGCAGTAAATTACAGGTCAGTAAATCTAATTATTATGTAACAAGACGAGTTGATTTGTGAGTCTTCATCATTCTCAAACCAGTCGTCACTGCAGCTAGACAAAATGGAAAGTGTCTTGAAAGTTCTCAGTCATCCAGGTCAGGGTATGTTTCTGCAGGTTAACTCGTAGGCAACTGGACTTGTCGGTGTACCTCTCATCTGAGAAGCTTCTTGAGTTATGAGGTCTTTCTCTGAACGGAAGAAAACACAGTGGTTGGGACAAACAAGCCTTGTTTGAGCAACTGATCAGGCCTCGACCCATCTCTGTCTGTTAGGTCACTAAAACCTGGAGAAATGTTCTAAAACCAGCCGCTGGTTCCTACTCCACTGCTGCTCTAAACGAAATGTGATTCAGTGATTGGACAGAAGATAAGGAACTAAAGGCAAACAAGCATCAGCCAGTCATGTGTCGGTGTTGCTCTGGAGCAGTATTGTGATTCACAATAACCACCAGTGAAGGGAGTGAATGTGTGATGCAGACAGACAATATTTTCTGTGCTTCAAATCTGTACATTTCCGCAGGGTGAGATTGTGCTTCTTCTTTTTTTGTCTGAGTCTCTTGTATTGCAACTCTGTAGATGTGTCTTAAGATGTGATGGATACCCACATAGGACGGAGTTGTCAAACAAATTGAATAGAACCTGACTGACTGAATGTTCCTTACATGGCAGGACTTTTCTGTGGGTGGAGAGAAATAAACAAGTAGGCCAGTAGGAGACTACAAACAGAGACTCTCCAGTCTGCTGGTGTTTCACTCCGGAAATAAATGTCTCTTTTTTTTCCCACCCAGAGGTATTAGACGTAACCATGGTAGCAAAAGACTTAATTAGCACAGCATGAGGCCTTGTGTTCGTTGTTGTGAACTTACCTTTACTAATGATCTTGGACTAGTTGTAGTGTTTGTTGGCATGTTCTCAGCGATGCGTTCTCCAGGCTCTTATATTTATTGTCTGACTCACTTTATTCACACTTCACTCATCCATCAGTTATCACAGAGCTCTCGTCTCCTCAGAAAAGAGACACGAAGGCCATTTAAGATCATCTCTTATTCATCCGTGTGCATCAAACTTTACCGTGACAAACTCTTTAATGCTGAATCTCCTGCAGATGTTTCCCCCCTACCACAGTGATCTGAGATGCACTGTTGGGGTTTTCAGAAACAGTGCACTTGACATTGTGTTGCTGGAGCTCTTTGGGTTAACGTGGTTGAAGAAAGCGTGTGGCACCTGTCCAAACGTCCTCAGACAATCTCAGAGCCTCTTTTGCAGAGTCAAGTCAAATCTATTTATAAAGTGCTGTTACCAAATGTGTTTGTGACAAAGTGCACCGCAGAGGGAGCGCCAACAACAGAACGGAATATGACAATAAAAGGGGCGAATGCGTCACAAAGGGGATGATGGAATCGGAAGTGGTGGTGGGTGGCAGCTCTTACACATCTGTGTGGTGGGTGTTGATCTAAGTTTGACTCACAAAATATAAATCCCCCAGCCAGCAGACCCCTTTGAGACCTAATGATTTACCAAATGACGTCAAAACTACAGTGAACGACGGTGGATCCACTTGAAAATCTTGGCTGGATCTTCCATGGATTGTTTTTATATCAAATTAGGAGCTGCACATGGACAAATTACACTTGATGTCACATTACCCTCTACTCGTTTAGGTAAGCACATGACCAGAAGACTGACCACGCTGAGTGATGACATTCTAACCTTCGTTGTTTTCCTTCTCGTGGGTCATGTTCCAAACTGGGGGGGGGTATTCTGACACTGGCCACTCTCCTTTTGTCGGGGCTGGCAGACAGTGAAGAAGAAAAGGTGTTCATAGTGGCGTCACAGTGCAGCGATGTTGCTGCTTCAACCTCGCGTGTCACTCGAAGTGTCAGTTTGATTACTGAGCCTGTCTCTCACGCGGCCCTCTCTCAGGGACGACACAGATCAATACACAATATAAGCCCAGTGTGGAGAAACCTGTTCACAGCCTCTACAGGTTTATTGGAGGTGTCAGGTGATTGAACGCATCAAACCATACCTGTGTGTTGTTACAACACCTTCAAACAGTCCAAAGTTGAAACCGCTGCACAGCCTTCTCTGTACCCAGAGTGTCAGATACTTTAGATTGTTGGATATGAACGACACAGTGAAGCTGTTCTGTGGATGCTTTTAAACTGAAGGACCCTGAAGCAAACGTTCAGCGTGTTCCTGAAGAAGCTCCTAAAAAGCATGTCAGTGGGGAAGTTCATTTTCTCTTAGTTTCTCACTGCATCTTTTAATACATTTCCTGCTGTCTGTGCTGGGAACCAGCCTTTAACCCTCTGAGGTCCACGGACATGCCAGCATGTTTATATTCAGATCATTGGTATTTTTCACCCGACAAAAGTGGCGCTATTTAAGAGGCTGTACTGGGTAAAGAATATTAAATTGATTCTAAATGAGGTTATGGAAGAAGTGAACCAGTGACTGGGTGTTTGCTGTAAAAGTTTGCGGTGGTCATCGACAGAATTTTCCTGCGTCAAGTTTTTTTTTTTTTTCCTCATGTGCACAAGAAGCTCAAGGTGGTGAAACTTAATTTTCACCACCTTTTAGAGTGAAATATCAGGTCTGTGCTCATACACTGTCTGCAGTGGCCAAATGAGTGAATGGGTGAACCCCCATTTGAAATTTCCATGGATCCCATCAACTGGCATGAACATGTTTCCGCTGCGGACATGCAAGAATTTTCTTCGTGCCATAATTTCCTTCTGGCCTGAAACCAAATCATATGAAGGATGTAAATGGTGACACACCGTCACCAGCCACTGGATTTCCTGGCGAAAGATGGAGATCGACGATTCGCTGTGGCGACCCCTGAAGAGGGAAAGCCGAAAGAAGAAGAAGAAGAAGATACATGCAAACACTAATTTTACCTGAATATGTCGGAGAGATGTGGGATGGACCAAAGCAACTACTTTAATTTGTCAGACTGTCATAAAAATACTGTATGTGCCAATATCACTTTCCAAGCCGTCTTTACATGTAAGTTCAGGGAGTTAGTGTGATTATATGGTAAGTCGAGTTTTTCAATAGTTTTCCAAACCAGTACAGCTTAGGGCCACAAATGAAATTTACAATCGACGTAGTCAGAGTCATCTTAACAACAAACCAAAAATAAGACAGGTGGCAAACTCCCCAGCAGTGAGTTTAATCAAGACACAAGACACAATTCTCCCCATGTCTGTACTTCAGCAGCTGTTTCATCCCAGCGGCTGCACAGAATGCCATGACAGTGCAGCTCATCTTATCACAAGCACATTACATCACATATAACCCTGTGTGAGTTGCATATGTTAATTTAAGGGCTGGGAACACTTTCCAGCTGACCCCCATCACAGAGTTGCTCAAAGTTAAACATTTGGTGTTATATAACCCTTTTTACACGCCAATGGGACCCTGTTGAAAAAAGCTCATGGCAGAGCTTCATAATAAAAATATCGACTTTACCTTGACCCAGGTCAACAGCCCATGTTTGGGTTGGGGTATAAATACCGTGCAGTGCAACTATTTGGGACTGTCCCATTACATTGTTCCCTACAAACATGAGTAAAATGGCTTATTCTAAACTCACAGAGCGTAAGAAGTCAGAATCCGCATGATTTTATGTTTAGCAGTGAACATGACAAGTCATGTCCCTCAAACGTAGCTCAGTGTTAGCCACAAGCTAAAGCTGATGCGCTGATGTTAGAAACTACTTCAGGTAACTGCAGTCGCTGACAGGTGCCTGAAACCACTCAGATTTGAGCTTTCAGGAAAATAATCATCATCTTAATTGAATTGTTTACAACCAGCCTGAAACAATTGACCCATTTATCAACTATGTTTGGCCATATTATTTATTGATTGTTAGCATGTTAACACACGGATGAACATGATAAGAATTATAGCTTCCCTGCAGGTCGTCCCTGCATCTTTCATTCATCTTCTGCCGCTGATTCCGGTTATGGGTCACGGGTGTGCTGGAGTTGATCCCAGCTGTCAACAGGCAGACGGCGGGGTACACCCTGGACCGGTCGCCAGCTCATCACAGGACCACATGAAGGACTCACACACCCATACCTAAGGTTGGACCCAGAGGGTGGAATGTTAAATACCCCTTCTTTAAAGGAACACAGTTGGAAATACGAATGGCCCAGCATGTCATTCACTCTTCTTTTTTCTGTCATTTCTGTCCACAGCTGGACTTTTCCTTTTTAAATGTTTAAATGAAATTTGCTGAGAACGTTTCGTTTGCTTGCTTTTCATCCCACAGACGGTGCACGATTTAAACAAAATTAGGTATTTATTAGCTGAAATCTGGTCAAATATGGCCTCTAGAAAATGCTTTTACATTTTTCACGAGATATGAAAAACTTTCTTTCCCAGTTTGGTTGAGTGGTCAATTTACTGTGTCTGGTACAAAACAACCCAAAGGTTGTTATGATTTAGTCAGAAAACTGCACATGCAGATGGGATCTCATAATCAGAGCTCAGGAGTTGGCTCTGTGAGAAATCTGCACACATAAACTACAGCTGCATTCACAATGAGAGAGGTAATCAAAGTATTATCTGTTTGTGGCACACAGGAGGCTGTGTTTGCTGTTTCAGCAGGAGGGAATCTAATTCAGCGAGGCTTTGGTCTGGACATCCAAAAACTCCCATGTGGTTTGCCTCGGACCTGTGCAAGGACCAGATGTGTATCACAGTCCAATCAAACCTGGTGTTTCTGCTTCCCTTCCAGATTGAATCCAGAATTGTTTAGTCGCAGGTGTTTCCAGCAACCCTCAGCCAACAAACGACGTGTGTCCCTCTAATCATATGTCCGTTTCACATCCACATCTGTTTGCATGTAGAGAATATTTCTACAAAAGGATCCTTTTCTGCTTCTGTTTATCTCCTTGTGGCTTGGATGTAGATGTTCCAAGAGCTTCCTGATAAGGACAATATTCTAGACCCTGGAAGTGTTTTTCACTTCCACAGGGCTGCTGAAAGTGGAGCCACCCTCATCTGAAAACTCCTCATTCACAGGCACTTAAACCAATGAAAATGATCACCACGTTTGCGGCCGAAGTCAAAACAATAAGCACCCAGTCAGGAGACTTCAACTCCATCAGCAGATCACTTTAACTTCACCCTTGAAAATACTTGAGAGCATAACTGTTGTAGCTGTACAGTCAAAGGTTGGGTGACACTGCATGAAGGGAACAGCATGACTCAACCGTGATCCTGACAATCACCAGAGGTCAGCTGGTACAAAACACCAGAGGTCAGCTGGTACAAAACACCAGAGGTCAGCGGGGACATGGTGCTCGAACACTTTGAGCCGGAGTTGAAATCGGTTTTGGAGACAACATTTATGCAGGAGTGCATAAATGCATTGATAATGTAGTTTAGCCTTTATGCATTTGTGCTATAAACCTCCGAACAGATTTGTTTTGCTTCCTATTCCGATATTTTGTGTTGTTAGATGATAAATTGATGCTTGGTGTTTATGTCCTATTTGCAGAATTTATTAATCCCACACAAAATGTACAGTAAACACTTACAGATATAAGTACTATTTTCAGCTCCATGCTGTAATATTCTAAAAAAAATAAACAAATGGGCTTTTATCCACAGTAAAAAAAACATCCATTCTCATGATTTGTTTCCTAGCAGGTAATTAAAAGTTCTTCACCACAACTTTTGCCCTATTTTTTTCTCAAAGTACAGATTGGATGTGGCAGTAAGACTCCCTGTAAACCCTCTGCAGCAGCAGCACAGCGTCTGAACGTTCTCTGGTGTCAGCAGCTGCAGCAGCAGCAACAGTTCTGCACCACCCACACACTCACGTCAGCTCCAGTACAGAACTCCTTTCCCATTCCCTTCCTGTTCATGTAGAGTGAGTTGGTCGTCTGTTCGGGTTGTGCCACTCAGTCTGGTCGAGTCATTATCTCTCCTGATGGAGTATCATTATCACAGAATCACAATTGTTTTTTTTGTTTTTTTGGTCATGAGAGCCTCCAAAGACTCTCTTCAGGGAAGATTTCAACTCTAAAAATATACTTTTTTTTTTTTTACCAGACAATGAGAAGGATTATCATGATAATAGGGCTGTGCAGACTTTTTTTTTAACATTGGGATTAAATATGTCAAATTCACTTATTTTTCATTAAAACAAACATTTCTAATGATGACAACTCATCACATGATGTATACAAATGTCAAATCAGTGATGACACGGCTTTAAGAATGATTGCTTGTTTTGGTCATGACCCCTCTACCCCCTGGGGGTCCTCTCTCTCTTTGAGTACCTTTCAAATAGCAGATGTGGAAAATTTCCATCCTGGGACCTACATCTAAATAATCCATATTACTAAAAGGATCTCTGTCAGAAAACCGTCATTACAGTTGTAAACTGAAAGACATGGGACGAGCAGACCTATAGGAAATCATTATCTATTTAAAATGTCTCTTTGCCTTTATGATTTCTCTCGCGGAATTGAAGCCTCGCAGCATGTTCGTACGAGAGAACATGGAGAAGCTTTTGTGAGCGTTCCAGGCCTGGCAATCTCCAGCAGGGTTCTCCAATCGCATCAGACACAATGAGAGTCCAACTAGTCATTTACGACTTTATCTGCCTCCACGGGTTTGTGTATTATCTGAGCATGTGCTTTCACAGAAGAGAGCAGTGGAATAAACTCGGTTCAGGCATCAGGTCAGGTCACCCGTCATAATGTCCCTACTGCTCATTAAAAAGATGCCGCTGGCTGAAAAACCCTGACCTGAGAGCTAAACTCAGGATCCCAGCGACTTTCCTCTGACCCAGCATTGAGCAAAAGCAAAAGATTGGACTAAATGATTTCAAAATTCAATTTCAAAGTCACTTATTCACATTGACATCAACCTCGGCCCAACTTGGAGTCCGCCAGAGATTACAAACGATAATTTGCTCATGCAGAATGATATTGCTGTGAATGGTGTAGCAGAGCGTGAGGTAGGGACAGAAAGAGGCAGGAGCGAATCTGTCAATACGTGTTATCGTTTTATGCCGATCTCATACGGCACAGAACGCTCTCCTAACTCAGATAAGGGAGGACGCCAAAAACCACTGGTCCGTTTCCTAATCTGCTGCCTTACATAATGAAACATCAAATCACCCTGTGCTCATCATGGGTCATCTCCTGAAGAATATGTGACCACAGAACCTCACCGAGCACCAACATCCACGCTTAGTCCATTTTTTATCATTTGGAACTGTGGACTCACAGCTGGTCATTAAAGCAAAGTGATTCTTGGCCACTGACAACAAAGAATAACATGCAACATAAATCTGTAATGATGATGGTGAAGATCATATCCCATTGGTTTTTGTACTATTTTGAACTACTGATGGAATTGTTCCTTCTCTCTGCTTTCACTCATTTTATGAGATTGCCTTTGGTAGAGGGGATTCGCCCTTTATTTTTAGAGATAATATGAGATCACATGTTTGATCTATAGGTGAGTCTCTCCACTTGTTCAGAAACATGTCCACTTGTACTTTTGGACGGAAAGAGACACATTTCACCAAACCTACCTCACCATCTTGACTTTTGCTATGCTACTCCTTTTGAATTCATCAATAATCAATACAATCCGTATGTCAGCCTGTCGGTCCAACAGCACTGGTGTGGTGGTGTACTAACACACGGATGGAAATGCCCACCTGACACATTCTGCCGAGAACACTGTCGAACAGACTCTATCAGGTCATGAAAGTTACTACGCCGCCTCTGGAGGTGTGGGAGTAACATTTCCAGCTGAGCCTCAAACCTGGTTGCTGACATTTAAAAGCCCTGCCTGAAATATTGCAGCGATGATATTGCTCCACCTAAGACCAAAAGGACATTCTCTTTATTAGAACGTATTCAGAGCGCCGCTTCAATCAATGTGCAGCAGAACACAACAGTCAGCTTTCTGTTCTGCACGGAGGCCTTGAACAAGTCAGAGAAGTGATTTGAAGTTGAATGTGTGTACAGTACATTATGTACATATGGTCTCCTGCTGTCATGAATCGCAGAACAGGCATGGATGGATGGAATGTTTTATCTACTTTTATAAATCGAAATCTTCTTCGCAGCTGCTGTTGGTCTGTCCATCCCAGGGAGGGGGTCTCTCTCCCTGACGTCTTTTAGACCTTTTCAAAGGGGTTTTGACAAGTTTTCCTTTACCTTGACGGAGGGTTTTGTGCAGACTGCACAAAGTCCATTTGTGATTTAGGTCTATACAAATAAAATTGGATTGCCCAGAATATTCTCCAGCACTGCAGGAGGAAGATATGACCTTGTTTGGGTTTTTTTTTTCATTGTGGTAAAGCGATCTGAAGGAGTATGAGGGGTGTAAGAATATGATCCACATCACTTACGTGCTCAGGCTATCAAATATAATATTCTCCCATTCGTTTGAATTGCACAGATGATTTACATCAAAGAAATGAAGAGAAATGTTTCCATACAGACATGAGGAGTAGGTGGATGTGTATACAAATGATGTGTTCAATGACACAATGAACCTGAAATCCATGTTTGCCCATAGTGTCACATGAAATAAGACGGTAGACCCAAATCAGCGAGGTTAAAAAAACCCACACTTTTGGTATAAAAACTGTTCATGGAGACATGATCCAGGAGGACGTCTGCGCTGCAGTTTTTTGCTAATCGCTGTAACACTTGTCATAGCAAAAGCGAGTCCCACTGTTGTGACAAAGACAAATACTGTCAGCCAGTAAAACTCGTGGTCGCTCACTGCACACTGGGATGCAAACAACTTCAAACACTGCAGATATGAAATCTCTATGTTGCAGTTTGAGAGGTGCAAAAAGACAATACAGTTTGTGAAATCTAAAACATGTACTGGAAAACAAGAAATGGACGCTGGTGATGCTGCAACAACAGTGTACTGTTTCACACGTTGACAACAGGAGATCTGGGTTTGAACCGTCCACCTTCTCACTACTGAACAACCAATATTTCTCTTTCTCTTACACTTACTGAGAAAGTAGGAGATGAAATTTGGAGGAAATGTACAAATGCACGTAGCGTTCAAGCGATACAAAGGAACATTCTGTTTAGTTCACATAGTCTAAACACTAATGTGTTGGTGTGCTTTGGCAAAAGTGGACATGGTAGTTTTAAAGACTGAAAACAGTAACAAGATGTCTTTCTGTACAAAACGTTTGTTTTTCTGACTGCTCGAGTTCATTATTTTCAACACAGCACCGCGTGCGTACAGCTGCTTTTTGTTTATCGTGAAATAGTTTCTTGATGTGAACTGTTCTTACTCCTTAGATACACTGAAAGCAGAAAGATGGCTGAGCAAATCATCATTTCATCGTCTGAGCATGGGAAATGATCTATTTTTACATTAAACTAGCCTTGTTAGCTGAAAGGGGAATAATATCGATGATTAATGAAAAACACCTTTGTTTACAAGTGCAGTTCATGAGCGTTCTTTCTTTAGCTGAGCTCCCCTGGGATTGCCTGAAACAATTCGATTATCTGTGCCCTCAGAATAGTAGTGTGAGTAGATTGACACCAGGACCACCAGGGCAGGACAGGAAGACACATGAAAATGTCTCTGGGGTCAAATAAGAAAGCCCCCTCTGACACCACCAAGATTCACACACACATGCACAGCAGCAGGAGGATCTTAAGAGCTGAGACACGTTCGCAGTGCAGGAGGGGGAAGCTGAGGTGTATTTGCCTCCTTGATGATGTTCATACTGTTTGTGACTCAGCGTGGGGAAGTAAACCTCAGTGAGTTCAGGCTTACAGGTTTCAGCGTGGTGGGGGGGGGAAGGTACAAAGCAAACCTTCTGGCAGGTGTATTTACAGAGCAATGGAAGTAAAAGAGGGCAAACAAACTCAAACTTTCTGAGTTTGTTGAGGACGTGAGCGTGTGAACAGGTGAGGAAAAACAACAACACAGACACAAGTAAGATGTGCCAAACTGTCAGACGGGATCTTGGGGAAAGATTGAGTTCTGTATGAAATCTGTCTTGGAGGTTGAGGGAACGTTATCAGAACAAACATCATCAACAAACATACACACATTTGTATAGATTACAGCTGGACCCTCACATTTGTCGGTGGGGAACGTCTGTCAGTAACTCACTGGTGGATGAGTGTAAGGTGAATCTACTCCTGTTTGACTCCCTTTGTGGGCAGAAAAAGTTAAAAGTTGTAAGTGAACAGTGTTTACGAGGAAAAATGAAAGGAGCCCACTCTTTATCTCAGTGGTGTGCTCCAGCGCAGTCGACTCACCTACCCAATGTCTTGTGCTGAGAATGTTTGTGTTCAAACGAGGGTAATGATCGCCAAGGTCAGACTGAAAGCACGCAGATAAGGCTGCTCTTGTTTCATCCGATGGTTCTCCAACTGAGAAAATAGGCAGCAATTACATCGCAAGTGACAAGGTCCTCTTTTATCAAGCCCCTGGATTTACAGGCACCACATAAATATATCTTATACCAGACAACATCCGTCCTCCAGTCATCTCTGCCAACATGGGCGTACACGTGGAAGAATTTCAACTGCTTTTTTTCTTCCAAACATCGGCTTCCACAACAGGTATTAAGCCCTCTTTTGTCCCAATCGATCTCAGCATTGACAGAAGAGAGATGAAAACCCCTGTTCTGCTTTGTGTTTTCTCAGCAGCGAAGAACATAATGACAGCAGAGGATAATAGAATGTCTTGTTGATGATTATTTATTCCCTGTCAGGATCACTGTCATCTCGTTACCTCCTCTTGCTCTTTGCATGCAGATGGGAGGGTTCAGTCTCGGCTGTTTGTCTCTGAGCGCCTCTCCGAACGGGTTTTACTTCTGATGATGCATTCAGGGCCACTTGGATCTCATTTGTCTGATTTAAGAATACGGGGAGGGGCTAAGTGGCCCAGCAGTTACTTTCAAAACTGACTATTCTAGTAGAAACCCACCATTTTAAAAAAACCAACCTCTGTGCCTTTTATCTCGGGCAGATCCCAGGCTACAGCAAATGTATTTTTCTTGAATTCGTTCCCATATGATTGCATTGAAATAACAAGAATAGTATGTTTGTCACAAACTCGCCACTGGCGCCAGCAGAGAATGCCATGTCCTGTTTTAATTCAATTGATGATTAACTTGCTGCCAAATTACACGTTAACATTTATTCACCTGTTGCGCTTTCATCCTCATAACATCAAGAGGCATCTGGGATCAAATGAGGTTTCGTCTTGTTAAAAAAACACCTCCTTTTTTATCCTCCTTGTTCGTAGGCCTTTACATGGGTTTGTATTTACTGTCAAAGAAAAAAAGACGTGCTCAATTTGTTCTGTTGTCTTTTGCTGCCGTTGGTCCAGTGGAGATGTTCTCTAGTCTCAGAGCTTTTGAATCGAACTTTTCACTGAACTCTTCAGTGGCTGTTTGAGTAAATTGTTATTTTTTTGGCTGCTGTTCATGTTACAACCTTGACCACCAGTCTTCTCTGGCCCTGAGCACCCAAGTTGATTCATCGCTGGAAGACATCCACAGCACCCTGCCTGCCCCTGTAACCCTCCACCTCCTTTTAGGGGAACTAAAACTCCAAACAACAATCAATCGCTGTGAAATTGCTCCATCACTGAGGAAGTCACATCAACAGATGTGTTTTGACCCGACAAAATGGCGTTAAGAGAAGCTTACTTTTCTTCTCCTCCTTTTTGTTTTGTTTTGTTCACACACCACGTCTCAAGCAGAGTGAACGATGAAAACATTGGTGATCTTCATTTGGGGTTCAGTTTAAAATGGAAGATGGTGACAACATATGGGCTTTGTTCTATACTGTGTTCACCTTTAGACATCATCAAGTCTGTATCGTAAGTGAAGGGTGTCGGACACAACCCGACATTCAGGCACCATGGTTCTCGCTCATCACCGACCACAGGTCCTACTTGACAGTTCGGAGACAGTTTGAGTTTCAGCCGTCACAGATTAAAATGAACCTGACAGTCGTTCAACCTCAGCCAGCGGCAGGTCTAACAGGAGGAGATCAGATTTCCTCAAAACGCCAGTAGCTGCATCTAAGTCGTCACTGTGGCCACGTTGCCATGTGCATCAGACTTTCTTGGTCGTCCTTTTGGGCCTGTGACTATGTTTTCAGCCTCTTATTTCAAATTGTTTTGCCCTTATTTGATTAGAGCTGTGTTTCACAGTTATGCTAAGTCTTCTCCACGTCCTCTGATTGGGGGACTCTCGGGGCCCAGAGGCTTAATGACTTGAGCGTGTTCAAAGAAAACGTGGTACAGCACATCCAGCGTGATGAGCTTTTTAAAGTTTCATTGGTTACAACGTGGAAGGTTTAACACTCCAGCCCACGATCGTTCACCCTCAAATGTAGTTGACATCTGGTCACTTCAAACCTGTAAAAAACAATAATAAAAAAAGCCTATTCCACCAAAACGGCGAATGATTACGCTGCCGTGGAACATAATTATACCTGAATGCCCCTCTAATTTACATTCCCATAGAAAGCTTCACAAGTGTCCTCATTATCATAAAATCCAATTTAGACTTTTTAGTGCCTCTGATTGAAGTCTTGAGCCTTTTGTTTCTTTTCAAATGCTGATCGAGTTATCTCATTTCTCTGTAATAATCGTCTCTTCCCCCTCATCGTTTCAGCCATATCACAGACAAGCTCAGCTGCAAATCAATGTGCTATTTTCTGGGCGACACCTAAACGTGGATGAATTCCATCCAACTGTGGTCATTTGATGGATGTGCATTTGGAGTTGCTCAACAAACTTTCAGGTCAGGAGACAGAAGACAAAGAATAATAGGAGGAAAGTAGCAATTGCAGTTAATATGGAGCAAACACAGAATGATATTGACTCTCTACGGGATGGATTAGTCACAGCAGAATCCTGGATGGAAATTGGTATTCTGTATCACAACCAGCGGTTCTCCTCTAAGTTTCATTGTGTTTTGCTGAATCAATGATACAGTCCGAAAGAGTTCATATCACAGATCACGGAGGACCAATTATCATCCCAAAGTCTTTCAGCAAAGGTTATTTTAATACTTTTTGTCTCCATTGTGTTTCTGCATACATTAGTTTGCCATATGTGGATGAGAATACAGAGTACATGTCTCTCTGTGTGTGTGTGTGTGTGTGTGTGTGTGTGTGTGTGTGTGTGTGTGTGTGTGTGTGTGTGTGTGTGTGT
>JBBMJM010113803.1:0-13681 GCA_037832705.1 Centriscus cristatus
CACACACACACACACACACACACACACACACACACACACACACAATCACAATAGTTGGGTCCCTTCCAGATGGTTGCCATGCAGCAGCTCAACACATAGTCTGGAGTGTGTACAGGAAGGAAGTGCCACTTTGCGAAGTGCAACAGGCATTCTGCTCTTTCCCAAACGTGACGTGTGTGTAGCCGAACACACCATTTGAACACACACACACACACACACACCAGGTTGCAAACATTGCTATAAAGTTCTGAAGTGCTTCATAATGAATATGGTCATCAAGCAGTTTCCTAATCAGACAAATGATAGATACTCAGACAAATCTTTCAACCTTTGACTGTTCATGAGCCATGGCTGCCCATCATTTGTTTCGGGTCTTTTCAGCAGTGCAACCCCGATGGCTCTTTAGCATCTTGGTGAAAGTAGACTGCAGGACCTTGACGCCCAAAGACGAGCGATCAAATCAGAGCTGGAAGGACTTAGGTTTATCCGCCTTTTCTGCGTGTGTCTGGATGTTTTTTGGAGGTAATAATGTAACATTTTTCTGAGAACATTTTTGAAAAACATTGACTTTGTAAAGTTCACACAGTCACTGTTGCTGAAATTTGGAATGCTGTGGAAAAAAAAAAGTGAAGCGAAGGAAGAACACCTGAACAACAAAGCCAGGCAAGGTTAAGAGCTCTTAATATTATAGTGTCCACACTGCAAGGACAGAGAAGTGTTCTGTTTTTCACAATGACTACATGAAATGGTGCAGTGAATCATCTCTTTAGAACAGAATCTTATCACTTTCCGTACTCGGAAAGGATCCATTGTGGGTCACAGAGCTCAGAATGTGAGTTTCTCCTCCACTTACATTTCACTATCCCAATCAGGGCCTCAGCTGTTTGCTTGAGCCAAAATAAAGTGGAAGGTAAAAGCCTTGTGTTGTCACAGTGGAAAAACATTACTAGGATTCCTCAAAAAGTGAATAGACGCTTCATCTTTATCAATTGGCCTTGGGATTTTAGAGTCATATATCTTAAAACACATTCCTCATTCCTCAATAGACACAAGTCTAGTCTCAAAAAGCATCAACAGGAAGTAACATGTAAATTTGACATGGGTATTCCTCTCCAAGTCCTAATGGTGTTTGTAAGCTTGTTGGTTCTGCTGCTAATGGAGTGTGTATTTAGTCAACAGCAATGTTATGACTTGTAACTCGGTCCAACCCAGAGGACTCTTGAGTTCCCAATTCAGTATGGCGACACATCGTCTTAGCTGTCAAATTGTCAATAACAGTTTTTACTTTTTTCAGCATGGCTTTTTAAAAAGCGTTACGATGTTCCCTGACTTGATAGATTGCTCTTCATGTAAACATGTAAGTCATAATTGGCTGTATTTCTATTCTTTGATCTTCCCTGCTGGATATTCCAAAGTAATTGCTTCTGTGTTGGCAGTTACCTGAACAATACAAATCATCATCAAGTTTTCTTTTTTGGTTTGCTTGTGATTCCAATCATTTTCCAAGGTGTGGACAGGATGTTGATGTTTGGAACGCCCACACAAGGAGGGAAATCTGACTCAGACGTCAGTATTAGTTCTCAGTAGAAACAATGTTTTTCGTTAATTTCTTGTAGCACTGATTCATTCATTACCAATGCGTTTGTTGTCATGTCATAGTTGTGTATGGAATACCGTGTAATCAGTTGTTTATTAACTAAGAACTAGGACAGAAATCGCGTTATTTCCCATGTACTATGTTGGGAAAAGTACTGAAAGTGTAACGTTTTGGTTGATTTTGACCCAGATTACATCACCTTGAGGTATAAACTCGGATGTGGCTAGTTCCTGAGTGGGTGAAACTTACTTTTTGCACTCATGGTAGGAGAATATGTGCAGGGATGACTGGAGGCCTGAACCCCGAGAGTCTGCAGAGAAAAAAGCAACGCTGTGCTGTGGGGAGGATGCAAGATGGCAGCCATCAAAGAGAGCAGATACTGCACTTTGGGTCTGGGGGATACAGGGATATGGGATATTCACCGAACCATGAAGATGAGGTCAACCTTTCTTGCACGCATACTGAGATACAAGGTATCTGATATTAAACAGCAAAATCAGCCATAATGTGTGGCAATGAAGTCAAACGAGCCTGTGCATATGACTTCCCAGTTTTCCTCCATCTGTTGCCAGTTGAGTTGATAAAACATAATCGACGGTTTCCTGTGAATATGATATGAGAGCTTGCAATTTGGAACGCATCATTTGGATCATTTAGGATTTGGACGAGATTAACATTTCAAGAGGGTATTTGAACCAGAACCTTAAAAGACACTGCTGGGCACAGCTCTTGCCAAATAGGGCATCTATAAAAGGTTGGCAAGGGCCTTACAGAGTGAAGGCTGGCAAAGGCATGATGCCCATATCATAGTGCCAACTGAGGGTTTTGTTTGGCTTGTGTCTCTGTAGTACGGCTTGTTTCCTCTAGACAACTGGCCCAAACGCAACTTAACATTAGGTTAGAAAAGCATTACAAATAAACGCATTCCATCTCCACATGAGAAGTCTGGTTATCAATAAGTAAACATACATCAAAAGTACAAACCACTGTGGATATAGTCCACATGAGCTGAGCCCCCCTTAGCTATCTGTATCCCATTAGTGACATCAGAAGGATCAATAAGGACGAAAAGCTCTTACTATGTGGAGCCACGGTATCAGCATCTAATATATTGTTTATTTACTTTGAACATAGTCTTACACAGGAGACGGGGTGGGAAAAACACAAAAAATGTATCTCTCATTTGCTGAGTTCTAAACCTAGAGTGATGGTGTTTCCGCAATGAATCTGCTTTCTGAAGGATTTGGCTCAATGCCGCTCCAAGAGATTTTGATATCCTTGGTCTGATACCAGCAGGCGCCACATACGCAATCCTCACTGAGATTGTTACAATAAAAAGGGGCTCTAGGAACATAGTCAGGGACATCAGAGTATTTAATTCCACACACAAAGTAGAGCCATTTCTGTCCTCCCTGTACAAATCACGACAGAAGGGAGTGGGGAGCAAAACAAGGTAAGTGAATGTGGCTCGTTTTAACATGACAAATAGGCCTTTTTTTTAAAGAGAATATAAAAAGGTGGAAGAGGTGCAGACAATACGATACATTTTAAAGGAGACTCTGGCCCCAGTGTGGCTTTATCTGTGAGTCAAACTACGAAAACACATACTCGGGGGGTGGGGGTTGCAGAAGGGTTTCCATAGCCACAGTTTGAACTGACACCGTCGTGTTGGATGCAGTATCCCCCTGTTTGCAATGTTTATTTGCTATTGTGTTGGAAGAATTCAGGGTGTGTAATAAGTGCTGATAGTGAGGCACTGGCAAATTCGGCTTGCGCTATTTCCACTGCAAAGAAAAAGAAGAGAGAGACAGCAGAGGGCCCAGCAGACTGGGGGGAAAAAACATACAAGGCCGGTTATGCAGAAACACAGATTTAATGTAAGGCTTGGCTCTCTGTTATAAGCAGGGGAGAGAGGTAAAAGCTGGTCTGGAGTAAAAGGAAGAGGGCGACGGAGAGGAGATGGAAGCCCAGTGATGGACTCATCTGTGATCCAAGCGATGTGCCTATTTGCCTGTGGATGGACCCCTCAGTGATGAGGCTTTAGTGAGGACCAGTCTAAGAAATTATAGGCCCAGAGTACACTGGATTATCTCTGGGACTAACCAGGAGTCACACGACTGGACCACAATTGAAGCAGCCCCTGCCCCCTCTTTGGGTAAACAGTGCAATAATACACTGAATTAAAAACACAAGCCCTTGGGAAATCAGGTCCCTCTACAACACACACACACACACACACACACATGCACACACACACAAATCTTACCCCCATTTTTTATGGTTTGAGGCTCACATTTATTATTAAATCATGTTTACTACCTGGCTGTATAGCTTCTACATTTTGATTTTTTCTTTTCATTTTTCCATTGATTATGGTACATGTATAAGCAGTAAGTGGTTGTGTAGGGCCAACATCGGTTAATACATCTAACGATTCTGTGTAAAAACATTTTAATACACTTCAAATATTGCACTTGTGGATGCTCAGTTCATTGGCCACCCATTTAGCTGCCTTGGAGGTCTTAACCTGGAACATAAAACTTCAAGCAAGTAGGAAACATTGTTCACCAACACAATGTATGCTGTGAAAAGGGGATATGGTTCTTGCCGTGCCACATTAAAGTGCCTTCCAAACCTCTGATTCTGTTTGTTCTGTTCTCTCGGCTGGAGACCAGGTAGGAACCCCTTAGCTGTGGCTTCTCACCCGCCGCTTAATCTCACCCACAATCACTTTCAGTGACAGGCACACAAAGCCGTCTGGCTAGCCCAACAAGGCTCTGCTATTATGTAACTACTGACAGCTGGGCTCTCAAGGGAGGGGTGAACCTCCATCAGTGTGGCAGCACTTTATGTCAACCAAGGCCAGGGTGGAGAAAGTATTAGATATGCAATCTCCATAATAACTAATTCCATGCAGCAACACAGTGACACTTCACAACAAATGCTGGGCCATCAATTGCATTACATGACCGATGATTGCTACAGAAATACCTAGCTGTTCTTGGTTGCACTCAAATTCGACATCTCAGAGATTCTGGTCTTTATCTGGCACATGTACCTGGGTTTAAAACATGGCTTCAAAGGTGACATTGATTTTCTTAATGAGAGACAGCTTTGAAACTGTCGCGTGACACAGAACACAGGGCTGCGTAATGTGTGATTAAACTTGGCATTGCCTCCTTTTAGGTCAACGCCTTTGATGCTTTTGAACATGCAAGAAAGCACAATGATAATTGACAGACGGTGTGTTGATTTTGGCACTCTTTCCAGATAATTCCCTCTTGTTCCTGGAGGAATAGCTGTCGGTGGCAGCATTCCAGGGCAGACAGTCTGCAGAGATTGTACAGGATGAGGGCCCCCATCTAGATACTGTAGATCTAAACATGTCTCTGGTCACACAGACCTTGCCTTCAACAGGACTCTTAGACAAGCTGGCTCTGGTTTTATTATATCTCAAAAGCAAAATATGTTTAGTCCAATTAATCAAATATTCAATGATATACATATTGAACATGTGCATGTCTCAGAAAGTTGTCTCTTGGCCTTTTTGTTTCTCAAAATTGTCTCTAAACTCCAGTGATCCTGCTCTGATTCTGGGCGATATCTTCACACATGTCTAATGTTCCTCTCAATGCAGACTCAACAAAGCAATAACTCACTATCACCTCCTTCATACCTAATGATCTCTTAGGTATGAAGTGGTATTACACAATGGAAACAATTTAGGATGGTAACATAATTTGATACACAAAAATCACTATAAAATCAATAATTTTCACTTGTCACTATATTTTTTCACATCTAAATACTTAATTTTGCAGAGACACACTGAATGGTGGATACATATATTATATCTCTGGACTTATCAGTGACATATTTTGTGGCTATCTGACTTGGCTCTGGTATTCCAGCTAAACCACCATCATGAGCAGTTCTTCGTGTTGCTGCTGTCTGCTGCCCTCACATTTGATAGAGGTCATAGTACAACTGTTCCCTCTCACACACGGGCTGTTCAGTGGCATCTATGATAAAGCTCAGTGATGTGTAAAAAAAAATGCAATGCAATCTTCTGCAGTCACAGTTTGAAAAGTTGTTTTTGCCCGTTTGTGTAGCACATATATATTGCCCCACTTTAATTTCTTTCTTTCTTTTTACCTCAGATGAAAATCAAACTCCGGTCCGGGCTTTCCAGGCAGCCTTAGCCTCAATTTACTGTGTGTGCTTTCAGCGCCGAACCACTCACTGGCAACCTTAACGATTCCTCCGCGGCTCACTTGAGTGTTCGTGTATGTGACTCTTGTTTCATAGTGCATAACCACATAGTGTTTTCCCGATACGTCACGTAAAACAAATTGCAATAGTTCATTTCGATCATCGTTTCACGGGATAGTAAACATAATATATTTCAACGTATGCAGGCCAGGTCTCGCTAACTTGGGGCACTATTTTGCCCCAGCTGCCCTGTCTTTCTAACGCATACAATACATTCCTGGGTTGTTCCGCGCGGTGACAAGGCTCTGCCTGCCTGCTGTTCCTGTAAACTCCCGCCTTGACTCAACGGGCGAGAGAGGTAGAGAGCAATGGCAACCGAGCGGAGAGAGAGAGAGTGGAAAAGCCCTATAAAACAAGCAGGCCCATAGCAGCGACATTGAAGTTCATGTTCCATTATAGAACACATTACAAAGGCGGTGGATGCTGCTGAAATCACAATAATGTCATTTCAGATTCTGCCGCGGTATGTGCATACTCAGGGCTTGTGTTGATAAAAAAAAATGAATGTCTGCAGCAAACTTTTAATCAACAAATTTGTCCTTTACTAACAGCGTCCACAATCCACAGTAGCTTTAAACCTATACATATTACCTAGATTCAAATCCCAAATGACAATCATAGCCATTAATTTTCATTAATAATAGATGAATAATCATATCAGGTAAACCTCTATGTGCTAGTGTCATATTTTATCTCCTTGTTCCTCATTAACTTTGGCTACTATTTCTGTATGTAATTCAATATTTCATATTTCTTTGGTGGCTTTCCAGAGAGCAACCCAGACAAAGCAGCTCATTATTGGTTCTACATCTCAACCATAAATTCATTTTGACCAGTTTCTGCGTAGCGTGATGTGGTTACGGGATGACTGATGCCTTCCACTGCCTCCCAAGTGACGGTTTATGCTCCTTGATTTGGTTTGGTGAGGGACTTCTAGGCAACTAACCTACTCCGAGTTTTGAATGAAGCAACCATCTGTTCCACAGTCTAGTAAAAGTGAATTAATTTGAAGCAGGGCCTAATCCTGGAATTCCACTGTGGATTGATTTTTCAGACAGGTGTTGGCATAAAAGTAGGTTACAAGAGCACAGTGACTGTGATGAGCATCATCCTCCTGCAGTTGTGTGCTGCATGAATTGGACTCAGGCGTAATAGAGAAGACTTTAAGGCAACAGTTCCTAAGTGAACAGAGGATGAAAAAGAGGCTTTTGTTTGTGCTGGATGTAAAGCAGGTCATATTAATCCCTTTGTCCAGTTGCCTATGAATTAACCCAGCAAGACATTGATCGGTCAGTTGTTCGTGCAGTGTTCATCATATGGACAAGTATGATATATATAATTATATATTATTTTTATCAAGTTATTCTAAATAACTTGATAAAAATAATATATAATTAAACTAATATAATAATATATAATATATAATAAAACTGAGACGATTCAACAACATATTGAACTATTACTGATGATGTCATTTCAGGCAAACTCACTCAGGTGAGCCGGGGTCAACTCCCGCCTGTCTTAATGTCACTAACCTCCTCCCATGCAGATTACCCCACTACCCTTGACCTGCGGCATGCTGAGGACAAGGCCCTTTGGCTCCAACAACAGTCTGTCCTTCCTGTGTCCCTCGGCTTTATCCTCCCTGTTCCATGCCTGTTAAAGCTATAGGGATTGTTTTACCCTCCAATCCAGGGGACAACACAATACCCATTGACATGAGGAGGTCAGAGGCTCAGCACTGCGACCCCAGAACGGGGGCTTTTTGTATCCCATTCTCCACCCTGGCTCAAAACGTGTCGCAGAGCACAAGACACACTTCTAGGCTCACACTAAATCAGCTTCATAAAGGCACAACAACAATAGAAACAGAGCTGATCATCTGGCTGCTGTTGCTACTTTTTGTTTCCACTCCCACACAGTTGTGGGCTTTACATGGATGGATCACACATTTTTTTTCCAGTGATATTAAACCAAAGCTGAGGGACCACACCGACACTGACAGATCTATAATAACAGCACCCTGTCAGACTCTCTTCTAGGCTATCGCTCCATCGTAAGATAACCTGACTGCTCCCACTTGTCTCAGATGTTGTCTAGTGTTCACACAGGTCACAAGCTGCAGTGGCAGCCGCCAACAGTGTGTGTTGGGTGAGCAGGACCATCAAACAGGCACAGAGACTGTGAGGTCATTCAGTTCCACTGCTCATTAACGTTCATTTAAACCTATGGAAAACATCTTGGAAAAGGGGGGCAGGTAAAGGAGCTTCTGCCCGTTTACTCTTGTTGATTTACTGCAATGAGTAGTTTTCCAGCACGTCATATTATATTCTTGATTTGGAAACTGCTTTGACATTAGAACAGAATGTCAATGTGAAGGATGGTGTTGGTGTCTGAGGAGCGAGCAGTTCTCTCTTTTGTTAGTGGGGAAATCAGCAGTGGGAGGAATAGTGTGGGAAAGTAGAGGGGTTAGACGGGAACCAGCTAAGGACTGCCACCTAGTGGTAAGAACAACATATTGCTAGATAAAACATTAATTGAGTCCTCTAATTACGGTAAGCATTGAATTGGGTATTGCAATTGAACTTCTCACCAACAATACATTCACCTCTCATAACCCGTGTGATCTTCTACAGATCAACAGCATCTATGGTGAATGTTGAAAATAATTGAATAGGGTCGCCCACACTTGTCAGCTGAAGTGGAGGATGGTTTCTGATCCCTGTAATACGTTGCGCTCAATGAGCAGGAAGCCCTTGCTTGTCTCCAGCAGGAGAATGACTGGGCCAGATTAAGGTTGACGAGTTTAATTATGAACAAGGAAATTAAGTGCTCCAAATCTGTGGGATAATTTTAGCTGAGAGAAATGCTGGTGTGTCTCTATCGGTGTCTGTCTGTGCACTGCTGAAGCATCTTCTGCCACTTCACAATCAATGGCCTCTGAGGGATATGGAGGGGAGAGGGGGTGGGGGGGTGGGGGTGGGGGTGAGATGTGAGGGGAGGAAGCGTAAAAGAAGGAGACAGGGATGAAGTGCCACTTAGGATATTGCTTCAAGGACTGCTCTCCTTGTTAAACGCATTGCTGTGGGCATAAATATCGCCAGGCGTCGTATGATTTATTGACACACGCTCCCTCTCCTTCCTCTCTCTGCCTAACAAGCCTGTGGACGAATGAATTGGCAAACTAAAGGATTTTTTGTCTTGATTTACACACAGTGCTTGTGGGATCATATGGAGTGAGAGGATATGTTTTGTTATTTGAAACACTACCAAGCCTTTTTGTCTGTGAATTATGCAATAACAAGCTAAACGAGTAACGGTTGTGTAATTTACTCCGGGGCAAGACACTGAACCTAATGATGAGGATATTTGCCTCCAGGGCGGTTTCATAATAATAATAATAATAACACAAAAGAAGATAAGCAGACTTACATACAGGCAGATACAAAAAAAGGTCAGTCATGATCACTGATCATGTTCTAGTGTTGAGTTGTTTACGCCGCTCACATGAAGTCAAACACAATGAATCCATGGTTCAATCATGATTTGCCAATATTTGTCTATTCAGTTAGTGTCATGAGGATACGTGAGCCTTTCTGGGTCTATAAAATACTTGAACCTCGTGTCAGTAGTTCTAGCCAGCACCCGGTTTCATTAAAACAAATGTACTTACAAATGTCAACCAAAGTAGCCTGGTTTTACCTGGTCTATCAGTCTACCTGCAGCTCTTCTTTACAGAGTCACTGAACCGCTGAAGTGTCTCAGCTCTGCTCTCATCTCAGATCCACTGCCAGGATATCTATGGCCACGTATAGCTCAGAACGTTCTGTTTATTTTATTATTCATAAATGAATTGCAATTTTACAAAAAGTACATGAGTGGTACAATTATTCTCAGTGAAAATGACTTTTCATGAATGTACTGGCTATGTATGTCTTCTTTTCTATTTTTTTCAATTTAGCTCAGCTTTGTTTACATCACCTGATGTTACAAATGGCGATGCCTTTTTTCAAATAAAAGAAGGGAAAATACATCAGAAAGAGCTGCAGACGAGGGGTCCCTCTCTCAGGACTGATAGCAGCTGATAGCTGTCACATAAAGGCCATAAACGACACAGAATCCACTGAACGACAATTTTCATACAAAGAGGCGACATTCAGTAGCTCGACACGGTGGGAAATCGACGTCAACTGCTCGTCGTCACGACAATGTGCTCCACTAGTTGGAGGTAATAATTGTCCATCTCAGAAGCCGTCATTGCCGTGTGCAGTACTTTCTTTGTCTCTGTCCCTCCTCCTCTCCCTGAGGCCCGTCCCTGCAGTGGGTCAAAGGGTGGCACGTCAGGACACATTTGCTCTGATAATGAGCTACTTGCACTAATTTACTCATTTAGACTCATATGATTGACATTTTCTTCAGCACACTCCCCTCCCCTGCCACAGATAGGATTGGTTGAAGCTGCCAGTAATCACTTACAGGCCCATTAAAGGGAGATTGCATGCAATTATCCCTCTAATTCAGAGGGTTCTTTTAATTTGGCAGCATAAAATTGTCAATCTCGCTAGTGTAATCGGCCTCATTCGGGTTGGGAGTAAAAGTAAACAAAACCAGGGTGCATTTCCTTCTGGAATGACAAAAGGGGGCTGACAGAGGTTGGGATGAAACATACAGATGAAAGGAAATAAATAATGTTGTTACTGTCACATAATATGTTTGATTGAGGATGCAGACCATTGCTTTAGAAAATATGGTGCAACTTATCAGCTGTACTGTATATTTTCACATGTTTGAAAAGGGCTTTGATCCATTTTAGTGTAGTAGTATTTATGTATATGACAATGCCATTCAAGATATATTATATGTTGCTCATTCACACGCACACATTTGCCATTATTATATATATGGCACATGGATCCGTTTATCTTATTCCTACTTTATTTTGGTCTCAAAATTGTTTTTTTGGGAAGCATAGAATATTTCTTCTGCTGGAGCTTGTGATCTCCTCTGAGATGTCAGCAGTACCTTTGGTGATCTGAGCCTTTTCATTGCTTCATATGTAGCATAACAGGTAACAAGTGAGTAAAGAGTAGTGACACATTGTACATGAAGTTTTATGAAGGGGGAAAACAACAGAAAATGGAAATATGCGACACATAAAATACAACAATGTGAAACATGCTTGTGAGTGTTCAGTTTGGTCGACGTTCCCACAGACTGCCTCCCCCCACCCTTTGCTTTTCAGCTGGTCCTGAGGAATGCCGGAGTAAATGGGAACGATGGCCAGAACTGGTCTGCACACGAATGAAGAGAGCAAACTCTCGCTATTCATCGCTTGAAAATGGCTTTTCTTTCCTCACACTCTCAGAGACGCCTGTGGGTGCTGTAATGCGCCGCACGTTCCATCTCCCTCACACTGCTGGGGATTCAATTAGCTCCAATGCAAATTGGCCAGAGCTTCCATTTGTGGGAGACACCCCTGGTTATATATACATCATCTCATTGGTAGTCACAGCAATCACAGAGATGATGTTTGTCATGATGCAAATAAAGAGAAAAGAGAGAAAGAGAAAAGGCTCAAAGATGTTTCTCTCTCAGTTGCTGGACCGCCTGCTGTTGAATTTACATCCTATGTAGACTTTGTCATGAATCTAATGTTCCGCGGGTGTTTCATTGTTCGTTTACCCTCATGAATAAAGCATGCAAATTCTTGTATCAATCATTCAGAACCCCTGTGCATGTAATTTCATTCTCTGAGTAATATTCTTAGCAACAAAACTCAATAACAAATATGGAGACACTTGTATTTTTATTGCCTATCTTTATGAGTTGTGGGTTATTCATCATTAGTTCTCTGCATGAGAACAAACAAAACAAAAACAAAAACAAAACATTATGATTATGGGTCATGTTCACAGCAGATTAACATGTGTGTCCAACGAAGTACATAATGATTTGCTGAAGAAATACTAAGGGAGATGCAATCTCTACAGTGGCCAGCAGAGGGCGAGCATGCGCATTGAAAAGAGAAATGAAGAAAAATCAGACATGGCCTTTATCCAATTTGGCACATGACCAGTGATGTTATTCAAAACTCCCTTTCAAACATTTAGGTGTTTGTCCTGTCTGTCTGACAGTCATATCTGCTCCTCAATAATACACAGTTTGTCTCTCTGACCCCGTCACAACAGGGGGCATTTACCCCCTGCAAAGGAGCGGCAGGATGAGGACAGGGGGAAATCGGGGATCGATATTAATCAGCTGGTACATCTCAGCTGCATCTGTTATCTTCACTTGATGCAATTAGTTGTTTTAATGTCGTTAATGTTCTATATTAAAATACAACATTTGAACTATTGACGTTTCCATCCTGTGTTTAAATATCATAAAAGGCATCAAAAGCTGATTTAGCAAAAACCTAAAATAGAAAACACAACCATGCTACATGCTTCCATTGATGTGTCTGTATTGAAAAAAGTTTTGCAAACTTCTTTAACTGTAGGGTATTTCTGGACGATATATCTCATCCTATTTTTTTGTTTTCATTTCAAGACAATGCACACATTCACAGTTTCCACAGTCAGACACATGGTGGGGGTAAGGTGCCAATAAAACAGCAATTTGCATTTCCGTGGTTTACTGGCACTTAAGAGGAACATTTACACATTTATCTTTTTAAAGAACTTTATGTTAAAACCATTTTCCAACTACATTGGTTTAAATTCAAATGTTGCACAAAATCTGGAGGAGAAATATGATTTGTCATTCTCTTCATTACCTCTGCTACCTGATCTTTCTCCTGATGCTCCAGCTGTGAGAACACACTCACACATTCATACCTTCACCATGCTGTGAAAGCGCATTCTGATTCTGAGTTGAACTAATGTGACACATTGTGTATCCAAAAATGAAATAATCACAGTAGTGTGTCGTGTGACATTTCCAGCTCACACTCCTCCTCAGACATGACTGACGTTTACATTTCAGAAGTCCTAACAAAACTGACTGATCAGTGAAATACATGAATTCGAATTTTACATGACAAGACGAAACTCTTATTGACATCATGTCAAAAGATTATCATCAATTCTTAATGTACTAATTAAACAAGTGACCAGTTGTAAAGGTTCCTGATTCCAAAGATTTCTAAATAAAACCTTTGGGTTGGTGTATGAATAATCTTATGAAACATTCATATGGAATGGGTTGCTGGTCTTTTTCAGCTGTGGAGCAGCGATGTGTGAGCCCCAGTCGCCCTGCTGACAGCTTATGTCTGGTCGCCTGTTAAAAACAATTACAGTGCAATATATCATCCCGGGAAACGGCTACCTTTACTGTCACCTGGGATAAAACAATCTCCAAAGCAAATAAACAGGAGACCTGCTGTGGTGATGGGAGCAGTGACGGAGGCTGCAGCCCGGTCCCAGCCTCGGTGGCTCCCCCTGCAACAAAAGAGCAGACGGTGATTCCGACCTGCCTCTTTTGTCTCTGTCCACATGGGGCCATGATTAAAACAGTTCAAGTCACAGAGGGGTTCCGGTGGCCATCCCCTTCTCTGACAGCGCCACTGCAGCTTGTCCAGGTTCAAACTTTTCTGCCAGAATGCAATCATGAATCAATGAGAATCAAACATGAATGTGACAACATTAGTGCAGAGTTGTGTGTGTGTGTGAGGCCGTGGAGGAATCAGTAGGAATGAAGTGATGTCCCACCCGACACACGTGTGAAACATGTTTGCATGGAACCACACTGCATACATTCATTGACTGTCACGACGGCTCTTTTGGCACCTGGGAAATTCAAAGGACTCGAAGG
>JBBMJM010113820.1:0-11667 GCA_037832705.1 Centriscus cristatus
AATTGTAGTATAGTACAACTATACATTACACTATACTATACAACTATACATATGACTGACATAAGGTAATAAATTTACAATACTTAGGTAACAGACCAAAAGAATGGAAACAAATTGAACAACTGATGTTACAGCTATGGCTCTCTTTAAAAGCATTTTCACACACTGAAAATTGTTTTAATCGTTTTCATCTCTTTGTTGCTGCAACTTGCACATTGTAAACAGAAAAGGGAACATGTTGTTAATAACTGTTTTATTGAACAATTTTACCACAGCAAAGTTTTGTTTGAATTACACATGGAATCAGAATTTTTAATTTGCCTTTAATACAGCATGTAATCGTTGCATGAGAATGCATGTATCTGCTTGTGTCAAATTCAGCCTATTTGGTGATGGTGTTGGCATTCATACTTTTGCCACTGCCGCTAAGCACAATGTATGGTGTTTTCTGAGATTTCTGCTTCTCTTGAAGTAAAGCCACGGTCCCCAGAGGAGTATCACTGCTGCTCATCTTCTTCAGCAGTGCCTCCTCCTCCAGCTTTTTCATTCTCCTCTCCGTCTTCATTTTTCCAGAGCCTTTACCATGGAATCGATGTGAAAGCTGCCTGAACGCTTCTTTTGGTGTCAGTCGTCGCCCAGACTCATCCACGTACTCAATTTTGACATCAGGTTTGTAGCCATCCTTATCCTTAAAATCTTGCGTGAAGCCTCTATATTCTTCACGGCGACTGTACTTGTCATCAAAGCCCATCTTGTCCTCGATGCAGTAGTTATCATTAGGGAGGGCACCTTTTGGTGCTCTAACGCGAGCTACTTTCTGCATTTGAGTGTCCAGAAGACCTTTGTTTTTGCACAACTGCAAGGCAGCAGACAGGCCAGAATTGACAATGGGCTCTTCATCCAAAATGGTAGCAGAGGCTGTGGAGAAGTCAGATGGTTTCTGCTCTTCGTCCAAGTTGACTGTGCTCCATCCAATTTTCTCATCCATATCTGAGTCAGAGTCTCCTGCACCATCTTTCTCTTGCTCTTGTTTGAAATCCATGATGTCCTCTTGGTCCTCTCTGTTGCCAGACAGGCCATATGTTGGAATATCGCCCAGGGTTCTGCAAAACTCAGAAGTGGCGTTAAACACAATGTTATTCCTCTTCTCAGGATCATTGTCATGGTTGTTTTTGCTGAGCATTTCAATCTGCTTGGCCACTTTCTCCCCAGAGTCTTTGAGAAGCTGTCTCTGCCTCAGCTTCCTCTGCTTCTCCAGTTGTTTCTGTAGCTCCTGCTCTGCCTCATCCTCCTCGATTACAGCAGGCTCAGGGGGAATAAAGTCCTCTTCATCACTTATGTCCATTTCTGCCATTCGGATGTCATCAGACGTTTGGGGGTGTTCAGTCAGCAAGCAGCTGGTCTCCTCCACCTTCACTTCCTCACCATTAGCATCCACCTCTTTACGTCCTCGACCACGTGTCCTGGATCCAAAGTCAGAATTGCGAGTGTCATTAAGGAGAAGGTTGTCAGCAATTGAGGACTTGTCCTTCTTTCTGATCTTCTTCACACGGCGTTTTGTTTTTTTAAAACCCACCATCTCCAGAGGTGTGTAGTATTCGGATGCAATCGTCAGAGAGGGCATTTGTAAAGATTGGGCCTGACTCCTTAGAGTTTCTCTCATAACTTGGAGCTCCCGCTCCCGCTCACCGTCAGCAAAGCCGCCAGTACTCAACCGGAAACTCTTTTTCTTTTCACCATCAATCTCCTCATCATACTTTGACAGGACTGAACGTGACTTAAACATGACCATATCATCCACAGTCTCTTCTTCTTCATAGGGCTTGTAGTCTGGCTTTTTCTTTTTTAACTCCACATTCTTTTCAGCCTTCTCCTTGTCCACGAGCCCCACATTTTCAAGTGTATCTTCCTCCTCTTCAAGCACACCTTTGTCTTGCAGCGTCAAGATGACAGTCTGGCCTTCGCTGAAGGAGTCTACCTTGTGTTGTACTTTCAGACCCTTCAGATGTTGCGATGTGTAGGCATCCCTCTTGCTGTGTCCAAACTCCTCCTCAACCAAACTGCTGACACCAAACTCCTGATCCATCTCTTCCAGAAGTTTGGCTCTTTTCTCAGCCATTTCCTTTTCTTTGGCAACTTTTCGGTTTTTCTCCACCCAAGCAGCTGTATCATCCAGCCAGTCTTCATCTGCTAGGCTCTTGACTTTTCCCAATTTCTGGTTCAGGATTCGCTTTTCTTTCATAGCTGCCAGCTTCTCTCTCATTTCTTTCTGCTTCTGGATGAGCACAGGGTTTATTGTCTCAGCCACTAGGGGCTCTTCTTTGGTGCCAAGCTCCTTCTTATTCTCATTTAATTCCAGAGGCTTCAGACCGAGCTTCGCTCGGAGTTTGTTTGTCTCCTCGATGCTGAGAGATGCATCTCCGCTAGCAGACTGAGGTTGCAGTGCTGTACTTCCCTCATATCCAGAATCGACTTTCTCTTTCTTTACTCGTGGTTCCCCAGCGCTCCGTTCTCCCTTGCTGCGGCTCTCTCGTCTGCTTCGCTCCCTCGATGAAGAGCGTTTACGTTTGTCTTTGTCCCGAGTCCCTTCCCGGTCTGAACCGTCTCTATCTCGTTCCTTGCGGCGATGTTTCTTATGCTCGCGGCGGCGCTCTTCGGCCTCCTTGTCGCGGCTTTTTTCCTTGTGTTTCTTCGACGAAGGCATTATCTTCTCCTTACAATGGCACGATGGGGATCCGGTTAAAAGATATTCGCGAACACAGTCTGTTGGATAGGATACTTTTGTAAAAGGTGTTGCAAGTCTCGCTTGACTAAAAAAAATACGCTAGCATGCGTTAGCTGGAATGCTAAATTGCTATAAGTCGACAGAAAAAATCAAAACAATCCACGCAGACATGGGTAATACTTTAAATCAAAATCGCATATTGATAGACTACAGGAGAAAAGTGGCAAAACGTAGCTGTTTGGTCGACGTAATCCGTTTGGATGGTACCGTTCCTTCGATTAACAACGACAGTCCGACGACCATAAGCGTCTCAGTGCTGCTCAGTGCTTCCGGGCAAACAAGTTGCCCACTCTTCAGTAAGGAAGGGCGTCATTGGCTGTCCTAATGCCGCTTTGAAGCGGCTAAATGACATCATCACATAATTTGCATACACATCAAAATGAACCGTCTTTTATAGATTCTGGTAGTCTCCAGTAACACCATAAAAAGTCGCAAGGTTTGTCGCCAGTCGCTTTTTTTTAAGGAATCACTATGAGTACTCGCTAAAATATAGCGTCATGGTTACGAATTTGGCGAGACTGAAACTACTTCCTGTCCCGCGAGCTTAGTTTAGAAATATATTACTGCCATCTGCCGTGTGGGAGTGTTTGTATCAGTATGCGAATAGGAGTTTATGGCGATATGAGGCTGTTTGTATTTTAAGGCAGATAAATGCTGCTTTCCCTTCACGTTCTGAACAACAGTTAATGGGAACGTATCCATCGCAACGTCTGAAGTGCTAAGCTACGACGATTCTTCCGTCTCACTGTTAATGGTAGTGTATGGAGACACCGCAAACGGGTTTGGCTAGCGCAATTTCAATAAACGTTTATGTGACCGAATTTCATTAATATTGTTAACCTCTGACGTTCGACAGTAAGTAGCTGTAAGTGTTGTTATTGGCGAGATTACGTTCTTGATCTCGATGCGATCGATGCTGGCGTGAAATTCAGTTTGGCTAAGGCGACTTGATACATGTTTTCTTCAACTTCACTTAAAGTTAGCCTCGGTATGTGCTGTTAGCAAGCTACCCAGCATTAGCCTTCGACTTAACATTGGGGTTTATATATTCATGTAAAATGTACCAGTCGTTTGGAGATGTTGATGCAGAACGACATTACGGTTAACCAGCTAATTTTCCTGCGTAGTTTGATGTTGCCATGACGATGTTGGGGATGGAACATTGTCATTAGCGTTGAGCTAGTAAAGTTGACGAGTAAGCCACACACAAACGTGTGTTTGCGTTAACTATACAAGCAGTGTAATGTTAAATGTCATTCGCCTGACATTTAGCCCGCTAAGCTAAAGCTAACGCGTGAAAAGCGGTTATCGTTAGAGAACCAGCGCTAACCCACTGCTAGGTGGAGGGAACCATTTCACCGGGAACCTGAGCGGGCCAGGTGCAGACTCCAACGTGTTGATATTATCGATTTGTCTGTGACGGGGTTAATATGTCTAATTACATTAGTTTAAAACCAAGAACCGTCGGGTTACATTCTTAAAGTCACTTCACTTCACTTCGAATAAGTTATAGACTGAAGTAATAGCTGTGAGCTGACCAGTATCCCTCAAATCTGTTGTGAATTCCAGCAAGCTGTCAGTGAAGAACATGGCAACTGGAGGCCCTCCTTTTGAGGACAGTGCAGAAGAGCTGCACAACTGGACTGTTACCAATGGCAGCCTGGAGGACAGACTGAACAACATGGTAAGTAAAGCCAGGACCACTTATCTGTCTGTTTAACCGCGTTTTATTGATGTGTGATGTTTCTTTTCAACATTGCACTGTTCATTTGTTAATAATTTGTTAAGGACTGTACTGAAATTCTGTGACACTTTGATGATATGAATTTATTGTGGCTTTTGCCATTAATTGACTATTTTATGTGTGGTGGAAAGAGTCTCTTTTTTTGTCTTTCTCACTGTAAAAAGTATTTTTTTTCTCACCCAGATTTAAGGTCTGCGGACTGTATAGTCCATTGAGACAGTTGCAATTTATGATGTTGGGCTATATGAATACAATTGAATTGAATTGCGAACCAGTTTTGTTTGATCTGGATATAAAAGACAACATGTAAACAAAACACAACAAAAATAAAACAAGGATCTCCAGCAGTAATGTTTGGACTTTGATCAGGATTGGGGTGTACAACAGAAGAAAGCCAACAGATCTTCAGAGAAGAACAAAAAGAAACTGTCAGCTGCAGTGGTGGAGAGCCGCCTGACTAATGATATTTCACCCGAGTCGACCCCTGGTGCTGGTCGAAGGAGAGCGCGCACTCCTCACTCCTTTCCACACGTCAAATACTCAACCCAGATGTCTGTACCAGACCAGGCTGAGCTGGACAAACTGCATCAGAGGATCAACTTCACAGACCTGGATGAGGTGAACATAGATGCAGATGATGTAGATGTAGAAGTATTTCACCCATTTAACAGTTCTGTTCAGTGCAAAATGACAATTGGCGCTGTGTGCATTTCTTTCTCAGAGGAGCATTGGAAGTGACTCTCAGGGACGTGTTACTGCTGCCAACAACCAGCGGCAGTTAGCTGGAGAGAACAAGAAGCCCTACAACTTCTTACCTTTACATGTGAACACTAACAAAAGAACGGAGCTGCTCCCTCCCTCGGCCTCTGCCCCAGCAACCCCGGCGATCACCAAGGAAGCAAAGAAACAGGGCCCAGCGCCCAGGGATACGTTAACGCCTTTGGTTCTTAGCAAGGAAGTGTCAAGGCTCCCCTGTGGTGACGTCGAGAGGGTGCCCTCTTCAGCACACAGACTGTATGGTGGAGGACAAACCAGAATAGACAGCAGCCAGGTAAGATTTTGATTCGCCAGAAACCAAATCCACTACTTCATTGTTCGATTGAAGAGGTTTATGACCTCTTCACATTTATACAAACACTGTGTGTATCCATATACATTTGAGTTCTCTGAGAAGTCAGAACTAGGATGAAAGTCTGACAGAGCTAGTGCTGCTGATTCGAGGCTGTATTTAGGGCAATGTATAAATATGCCACCCTGGCTGCCTTGTGAGTTTTGTGCCCAACCCCCCTTTCTAACCTCGTTTAGCCCAGTCTGAGCCATCGCTGCTGCCGCTGCTGGCTCGCCTTTCCTTTTCTCTTCCTCTGTCTGTCTTTTCGATATCTACAATCTGATGTGCCTAAGCTTCCTTCACACCCTGTCTTTGTGTCCTCCAAGGTGGTGAGCAAGCTGGTACAGATCCGGGAGTACATCAGTAAGGTCAGCTCCATGCGGGATGACCTGGTGGAGAAAAATGATGTCCCAGCCAACGTTGAGCGCCTCTCCCATCTCATCGACCACCTCAAAGAGCAGGAGAAGTCTTATTTACGATTCTTGCAGAAAATGCTGGTAAGTAGAATGTTATCAGTTCTTCTCTTATCTTCTATGATGTTAATTCCATTATACCTGACCAGGTTATATAGTTTCACAAAAATGTATTTTCATCTGTATCTCTTTCTTCTCACCTGGCATATTGTTGTAATAAGATGTCTTATTATCATGACACCTCTCAGCACATGCATTATGCATTTTTAATGGCTGTTTTCCCCTTATTGCCAGGCACTTTTATAGTATGGTCATGTTTCATCTGCTGATAGAATCAGGACATGCCATGCTATCCTCCTTTACTGTGGAATTGCTTTTTTTTTTTTTTTTTTGGAGAATTCAGTCTCCTCAATTTATGTACATTTGTATTTAAAAGCTATTTTTGTAGCTATTGCATTGTCATCAGTGCAGCTCGGATATGAAGTCGCTTTGTGCCTTGCTGAATGTGCTGTCCTGTTTCCAAAGGCTCGAGAGAATGAGGAGGATGACGGTGGGACCTTGGACTCTGCAGTGGGCTCAGGCTCATTGGCAGAGAGCACTTCTCTGAACGTGGAGGTGCACTCTTCAGACACCTCAAATGCGACGGTGTGTGCATTTCTTGGGGATAGTAAACAAAAGAAACCCCCAAAATGTTCAATCCAAAGTACTTTTGGATTGAATTGTACCTAGCAAGTTTTCACATTTTCATATGATTGCATGTTGTATTTAAACTAAGCACTTATTCAGATATTGCTTTAATTTGTATGGCTGTGTTGGAAATGTCTTGAATTCCTTAGGGTGGGAGGCCAGAAGCAATGCAAGCTGACCAGAAGGAAGAGCTGGAGAATTTGCGTAAGCAGCACGAGCTACTAAAAAAGATGCTGGAGCAGCAGGAACAGCTCCGGGCGCTGCAGGGCCGGCAGGAAGCTCTGATGGCGATGCAGCACAGTGCGGAACAAGCACTCGCTGTGATCGAAGACACCGGTGAGACATGCATGAAGATGTTAGATGCCAACATTTTGTGGTAAATCTGTTGTGCCACGTCGGAGTTCTGTTGCAATAGATTCACTCTTTTCTATGTTGAATTCCTCTTGATCGGTGCGGCATCAGTTGTCACGGAAACCACAGGCAGTGTTTCAGGCCTGAGCATCACATCTGAACTAAATGAGGAGCTGAACGATTTAATCCAGCGCTTCCACAACCAGCTGCATGACTCTCAGGTACCAGAATCCCTGCATCAAATATAATCATATTGTCAACATCCTCAGCCTCACGTTATATCATGTTATACTTTATCAAATACTGTATGTAAGCACTTAAATATAATTATGGCCCACAGACCAAGGCGGTGCCAGACAACCGTCGTCAGGCAGAGGGCCTTTCCCTCTCCAGGGAGGTGCGCTGGTCTCGGGCTCCTCAGGCTCTTGGTCCACCACAGCACAGGCCCCTCCTTCACTCTGCCTCCGGCCCCCACGCTGGCCTGGACAGCGGACTAACAACTGCGAGTGCCAAGCTCACCAAACTCCAAGAACTCCAAGACAAGAAGCAAACGATGGACAAGATTCTACAGGAGCTACATTCACTGAGAGACCAGTCGCTGAACAACAACTACTGTAAGAATATTTCAAATCCTATTTGCAGTTGGCTCGTCTCCCTCAGTGTTCATTCAATGCATGTCGTGACCTTCAGGTCGTGGCTTGTCAGCGCAGTGCAGCCTGAGCATGGGAGGATCTTCAGATTGTCCATCTGCTCTATGCTCCAATGGTGCCTCTGCTTCTACGTCCTTTCATCCCTCTCTCGTGCAACACCAGGACGGTTCTAATTCCACAGACAAGCTCAGGTACGTTAAGACTCACAAAGCTCTGTTGCAGCTTGGTAGATCAGATGTCTGCAGCAGGGCGTTGTTGTATTGTGGGGCCAGTTTAACCGCAACTAGGTAGGTGCCCTCTGGAGTTAGGAGAGGGGTAATGGGATGAAGGTTGTTTTTTTTTTTTTTTTTTTTGTCTTGTGTCATAACCACTTGAATGATTAACTGTAGTGTCCTTTGTCATGTAATTCACACAGTTGTTGTCTGCGCTCCCTCTGCTGTTGCACAGGAAGCTGAAGGAGGTCCACAAGCGTCTGAATGAGCTCCGGGAATTGGTTCAGTATTACGAACAGACGTCTGATATGATGGTGGATGCTGTCAATGAAAATGTGAAAGAGGATGATGATGAGGATGAAGAGGACGAGGAGGATGACACAGAAGACGGTTCTATTTTTGAGGCCATTATTGACTCTGAACAGGAGAGTCGTCAGCCTGTGACTAACATCAGGTGGGTGCATAAATGAATAACCAGTCCAAAAATTACATTCTTCTAAACAGTAGTTTATCAGCTATTTCTAGGTTGGAGTTAAGCATGAGCAGGTGGAATTCCACCGACGGCTTTTTGACGAGTGCGTAACAGTGAGCTGATGTGTTTAGAAACCCGCAGCGTGGTGGGAACTGGACAGACTTGAACAGCCTGACAAACGGGCCCGGTGTCAGATGTAGCTCCACCAATAACCGGGACGGCAGACTCAACAGTGAGTGTGAGATCAACAACCGGTCGGCAGCCAACCTCCACAGCCTCAACATCCCAACAGCCATCGGTAATATTCAACACGGAACCTGCACAGGCACAATTGACTAGTAGTTGAAGTTACAAAACCCAGACACATTTAAAATTAGGTCCTAGACTTACCATGAGTCAGGAGGTTGCATGCTCTCCCCGTGTCAGCGTGTGTTTTTTCCGGGTACTCCAGCTTCCTCCCACCGTCAAAAGCATGTGATGAACTGGCAACTCGTGGAGGGTGTACCCCGCCATCCGCACGTTGACAGCCGGGATCGGCTGCAGCACAACCGTGACCTGTGACCAGAATAAGCCAAAGAAGATGAATGAATAAATGAACTGTATCATGGAATCCAGTTGATATTCTGTGCTCTTATTTTAGAGTGCCAATATAATAGGGACACCCCCTACAATCAGGTGAGGGATGAGGACGAAGAGGGTCTGAATAATGATGAAGGAGCACGAGCTGTGGGACCAGATGATGAGGCATCGGGTTCCAGCAGGAGAAGCAGTCTGGAGAACGCAGCAGGTTTTTCCAAGCAGCTCCATCGGCAGACAGCGAAGCAGAAACTGTGGCAGCTGCAGGAGCTGGTGGCCATGGTTCAGGTGGGCTGAGATACTATGAAACACTCATGTAAAACATCCGACTTGACATGTCACGAAAACATCACTAAACAGCAAATGACCTGAGCATCAACCCTAACTTGTAGTGATGTCATTTCGTCTGAAAATCTGATATGTAGGGTCCCACTTTCATCACAACGTAATGATAAAAGCATGTGACTTCGTAGTCCATGTACAACTGTAATACCAAACACTGATAAAATGAAGTGACTACTTTGTTTTGTTATGTGTTGTGTTGTGTGTAGGAGCCACTGAAATGGAAACAACAGATTTTAGTGCTGTGAAAACAGTAAAAACACAGCTAATGGGTGGATACTCAGGGTCCTCTGAGCGGGACCAATGTCTGATTTGGATTTTCCTCGTTCAGACGACATTCCCATCCACAGCAAGTGGAACGGAATGTTTTGCCCAATTCTGATGCAGAACATGATATTCTCACTGTTCAGAAGGGTCTATCAGGATCCTGGAAAGCTACACCACGATGGCGTCTTTCATCTAATGAAGTTGTTAAATTGCTTTGTATTAATTTTTTAAAAGCAAAGCAAATCACCGATCTGTACATCAGTATTGTATTAAAATAAAAATACAAAAACTTCCGAAAATGACAGATCTATCTAGATTTTACTCCCATGTGAGAAGGTCTGCTGACATGGACAGGCTTGTTTTATGACCCATTCTACAACCATCCAGCAGAGGTCTTTTGGCTCAGCTGATATGATGTTAGCGGGGCTACTATACCTGTATCTATGTTAATAACAGAATCACAGTCTTAATGCAGGGTACAGAGTGGCGCATCGTGTGCCTGTGTTCATTTGATCCACTGACAAAAAACATGTTTGTGTTTGTATCCAGAGTGATGACACTGACGTCACAACAGCAAATGAGGAAGAAGCTTTACACCAACAGCCGAATAATACCAGAGCTCCTGTGGGAGGGCCGTCGGGGGCCGGACCTAAACAGACTCCCAGAGAACTCACTCTCTCTAGCAAGGCCAGGTAAGGCGTGTGAGACACAGCAGCATCCTGCTTTTCAGCCATTTGAGCGTTTAGAAGGTTTCGTTCATGTTTTCGTCCGTTTGTCTTTGTTTGAAAACAGGGAGAAGCTGTATGAAGAGAAGCTGCGTCAGCAGAAGCAGGAGCTGAAGCAACTCCACATGGAGCGGCAGAGGCTCTTTGAGATCCAAGGCAAGATCCAGGACTTACAGTGGGCTTGCCCTGACCTGCAGGTATCACAATCGACACGCAGTGCCTAGCCTACCCATACACGCAAACACTTTCCAAATCACCACACACGTCTGACTCTCGTCCCTAGAGTATGAAATGACAACGATACGTCTGCTGATTCTGTGTTCATATTGAATCTTCTGTCTCCTGTGACTTCCATTCTAGTCATCTGTATCCAGCACAGCGAGTCAGCAGAGTTTGCTGCGCAAGGTTCCGCCTGTTGTTTCGAATCCGGCCCCTATACAAGCTGCTTCCTCTGGACCTAAAACCAATTCATCTGTGCTCAAACCCACACCGCCGGAAGCTGCTGCTACTTCAGTCACTGATAACGAGGTGACACCCCCCCCCCCCCCATGTTCAAATAAAATGAGAAGAAAAAAGAAATGTCTGCTTTGAGAACCGTTTACATCTAAATCCTAACCAGTCCTCTCTGCTCTGGCATTGCCAGCAGCTCTGGTCAGAGATGCGTCGCCATCAGATCCTCAGAGAAGAGCTGCGCCAACGCAGAAAGCACCTAGAGTGCTTAATGGCTGAGCACCAGAGGCGAAGTGGCCGCTGTGACTCTCTCGACCAAGAAGGACTTGGTACACCCTCACAGCCTCTGAGTCGGGATGAACGGTAGGGGACATTCATGAGCTGGACTCCTGAAGGTCAGAGTTCTAGTTTATGCATGAAACGGCAGCTTTTCTTGTTTGCTGAAGTATTTACTGAGGTAAATAACTTAATAAAATGATTGTACCATACTGCTTATATTAGGACAATGGCTACCTGGGGTTCCAGTCCTTGCCACCTGGATGAAGATGAGGATGAGGATTCATATCACTCTGAGATGGCTGCAGAGGAGGAAGAGGAGCAAGCGGAAAGTGCAGAAAGCAGCTTGGAAGATGACGTCCACATCTACTCGTCCAGCAGGAACCAGCGGTCGTACAGTAACAGGAAGAATCAAGGATGGTCAGACCTCAGAAAGAATTTCACTACCAGTACGATGTATTTGTGATGGTGAACTGTGCTCTGACTTTTGAAATCGGTGTCTCCAGCAACCTGAAACCTCCAGCTGCCTTCTCCTGTGAGGGTAGTGCGCATCCATCTCCGCATACCAAGTCTACGACCAAACAGCAGCAGCAGCAGCAGCAGCAGCAG
>JBBMJM010113852.1:0-15610 GCA_037832705.1 Centriscus cristatus
TTTGAATGTCTCAATGTCTCGACAGTCAATTCCTCTATGATTACTGAAAAGTACTTGACTCATATTTCAAATACATATTTTTTCACACAGGCACAATTATTCTTTGTTGTTTGGGGGGGGATGAAACGATACTGTCTGAATTCAGGTTTTCCATTTAATCCTTACTACTTCACTGCAACTATCATGTACGATGTCTGTCTTCATTTACTAAATCATTTACTGTTTCGCAATGCAGCGTAACCATTTATCCAGTTATGTGAATCACAGTGAAGCCACTGATAAATCCTGCATTTAAATTGTGTAGCTGTGCGCGAAAGAAAGCATTTCCATGACAACTCATGACACTTTGGTATCATGTTAGTTGTATCGCAAAAGCATGAAGGACAATGTTTGTACTGTTCTTCATTCAACGCTGGTACTCTTGACACTTGCTGTTTGAATGTATTATTCTCTGGATGTTTATGTACAACGTGTGTTTCTTGCATCACTGAGTCAGACGACATTTCTGTTGTGTTTGTGTCCAAGTACTAATACAGTCTAGCACAGCACGAGCCTTCATCTGCATCTGCTTTCATATACTCGGTTTGTTTCTTTCAACCTGTTTGTCTCCTCCGAAAGTCACCGACCAGAATGCACAGTCACTCCATTACACTAATGGTAATAAAGCAAATGTTAAAACAAGCCACAGGTTTACAGCTCATGTTAATCAGCTCAACGTTTCATACGGAGAAGTCTCAGATCAGATGACAGAATTGCACGTTCCATCTCACCCATGTAATGCAAAAGTATTAATTATAACATTTAATGATTTTAATAAAAAAATAAAGATAAAATAGTAAGGATGTCAAATGTGCAAAGGACAAAAGAAAAGAAATGTACAGAAAGGACAGTCAGAGTAGTGTTTTTTGAGTTTTGGATATAATGTACTGAAATGGAAATGTGCTGACGTTGGACAGGAGTAACTGAAGAGGTCAGAATTCGAGCGGATTTAAACACCGATCTGACCAAGACACACACAGAACCCGAGCCAGAGATACAAACTGACGGAATCGCAGCAGAAAGTGACGTCTGGGCAGGAGATGAGCTGACTGGTTAAAGAAACAGAGGGAGCAGAGGAGATGCAGTGATAATGGACAAGGAAACATAGCACGTCGATATTCAACCTGAAGGAGGAATGAAGATGTCCGATAAGAGCTGGTGTCGACCAGCGGGTTCGTCAGAAGAAGCTCTCAAGGGTCCTCGAGCAAGATGTGTGTATTAAGTGTGTATTTTAATATTTAATTATTTTTAATTATTCTTTTATTTCCTCCTTTGCCTGCCTCAGGCACTGCAGACGGATATTAGCTATAATCTGGTGCAGAGCGTCTTTACTCTGCTCAGCTGAGGGTCTTTGTACATGGTCCCTGATAATAAATAAATCAATTAATAGCAACGGTAGTGCGTTCCAACTGACGGTCCAAGGCAAAATTCAAGTCACATTTCAAGCGGACAAGAAGTTGACAAAATGTGACGCCCTCCAAAAAAAAGGTTAAATCCATCCAAGTGAGCAACATTTTTACCCTTTTGTTTGTCTTTTGTGGCCATTTCAATGACTTGTATGTATACAACATTTCTGTGAAGGTTCTCAGTCATTCAGGTCACAGTATCTTGCTGGGTTAAATCCTGCAGTTAGCTTTAAGCTAAATACAAGTAGTAGTGGTTAGCTTTAAACTAACTACAAGTCCAGATGCCTGTACGATTTAACCTAGCAAGGTATGCACACGTTATGTGCCATCAATGGGAATGTTGTTACCGTGTAGTTGTACACGGAATACCAAAGAATCTGTTGAATATACACAAACTAGCAAATAGCTAGTATTAGTGCACATGAGACTTGTGTTCCATAACCATGGACGATAGCAAGAAACAAACTATGAACAGCTAACAAGCTGTGAAAAGTAGATCGATACACTAGACTTGGTTCATTTCTCCAGTCCGCTGCGACAGATGCAAACAGACGTATCTCCACAACAAAGTGTTTTTGGGATCAATCCAGAAGCTGCTCCCAGGGTTTCAGTTGTCCATTCAAACTTTTCTGTTGTCAACACAGCGCTAAAGATAATTTCCCACCAGCCCCCCTTGCTCAATTATAGCTCAATGTCTGTACCACCGCTTACTAACGCACTGCTGCCTCCGACCCGTCCGAGCTAGCATATGGAATTTCTTATGACACTTATCTCGCTGTTCAGCAATGTGTTGGGGGGGGGGGGTGACTGATGTATTTCCTGCAGCTCCGTGGGAAAAGATATGTCTCATCTTATCTGACCTGAATAAGTTTGGCTACACAGTGGAGAAGAGCGAGGACGGGGGTGCTGCAGGGTGCTGCAGGGTGCTGTCGCCTGCACTTAGCTTCACAGGCAATGATACATGTGTGCACGATACAGAGAGCAGCATGGGGGCTGATGCATTCTTCTCTCACCGATAGAGACGTACGATCAAAACACTTTATGAGCACAAGCAGTGAGTGCCAGAGAATACTGCAATAATCAGAATGCTGTCGTTTAATAACAGTTTCCCGCTCAGTGGGCCAGACCAGACTTTAGTAAGCCTTTATTTGTGTGTGTGTGTGTGTGTGTGTGTGTGTGTGTGTGTGTCCACTCATATCTCTATGAGCCATGTATTTTTTCCCTCAGGTTGAAAGGTACATTGAGCTCAGACGTAATCGTGCAGTGTCTAAAATTAGACCCACTGAACAGTGACATTCTTCGTGTAGCCAGTTTAAGCTGAGATGTTAAATAGGAACCAGTTACTTTCACCAAGAAACTGAACGAAGTTAAAATGTTTCCATGTATCATTTGTAGTTTTTCTAACTTTAATTCGATAAATTCAAGTTTAATTTTGTTTGAATTTGTATTTGTTTTTCTGTCTTCTTATCCCATTTTTGATATGGTTGGATTTTTTTCTGAAATTTAAAAAGATGATTTAAATAAATAAATAAATAAACAGATAATAAACATTGTTGTGTTTTTAGTATTAATTTGTGTTCGGTGGTAATGTTTTTCTGCAGACTGTGGCATCAGGTAAACATCTGGATAGTCAGTGTTCAGTGTTTCCATTTTTCATTGTTGCCTAAAACCTTGAGACATGTGGGCACCACAAGTTCGATCCCCACTACGAGTGTGAGCGTGAATAAAAAGAAACGAAGGGAATATTCAACTGCCAGAAGATTTTACAGTACAATGTAGTGATGAACATGCTGGGGTTACATTATTAAAGCACAAGAACCCTCTCACAAACACACAAAGACACACTTCTTGAAAACCAGGAAATGTCATCCGCAGACTGCACCACACTGAAAAAGCTCGACAGGATGAGATGGCGCCAATGTGTGTGCAGACGCTATCTGAGGATCCTGATCCTGCAGCCGACCAGTCAGTCGGAAGCAGAGACGGAGGAGAGGAGGCTTTCGTTAATAACATTCCTGCGCTCTTCCACTGATAAGTGCTGCTTAACAGACAGCTTGACTGGAAATCACTGATTGAATTTATTTATTTATCTTCAGCCCAAACAAACACATGGTCAGAAATGGTTAGAAAACTGGAGGTTGTGATCTCTGGTTATAAATTGACATTTACATTTCCTCTCTCTGTTTCTAGAAACATTACATCCGTTTAATGGCACATTTCGATCAGGACTTTGCAGAAATCCATAATATCCAGCTTAAACTGTCTCAGTGCACTGCAAGGGCGAGTACATTAACCTTTCAAAGCACTGAAATAAATATAAAATACATAAAATAAACATCCTCAAACACGATGCAACAGGGACTTGATGCTTCAACCGTTGTCTAAGTTATTTGTGTAACCTCCTAACAACCTTGAGTCCCGTCCTATGATCGTACTTGTTTTCCCTGCTGTAAACAATCAGTGTTTACTCCATCCCGTCCAAGAAGTTGGTTTATTCTGCAGCTGCGTTGAGGAGGTAGTCGCAGTAATTGCTCTTATTACTTACGCAACAGAATGTCGAAGGAAATTGAGCGTGACCCAGCCTGACCTCTACCCTCGCTCCATGTCACATGGACCCGGACGTTGTTCCCCACACACTCCCAGCAGGGGGGGAGAATCAATTCGGACAGGTGCAGATATTAGCGGAGCGTGAGGGGGTGGGGTAGGTGGGGGTTGTTTGGGGGCAGACCAGCCTTCCCGTTCCTTGAGAAGCGCCCAGGGGGCCTCAAGCTGCCACCATGTTTCTAAGAAGGCTCCAAACCGAGATACCTTCTTTTATAATAATTTAAGTCAAAAGAACTCGTCCACAGAAGGAAACAAAACATGGCACCCGGACGTTCTCCAGAAGAGACATGGACTCCGTGACGCCACCTGATTGGCTGACGTTGACGCCTGCTGGTTAAAGACCAAGCCGGCTACCAGGACGCTAGCATCACTACGTTCCACTGCAGAACCTCCGGCCGTTGAGGTGTGCGACATGGTTTTGGAGGAAGGCGAAGGAGAATCTGGGGAGACGTATGTCGACCGTAGGAGGAAGGTTTTGCTCAGGAAAGTCTCTGTCGGCAGCTGGCGGATTTATCGGGGTTGTCCTGGGTTTCAGAGTCTATATCCAGCTCGAGAACCTTCCAGGAAGGAAGCAGCTAATTCACAGCGGCCGGAAAGCTGCCGGGAGTGTGATGACAGGTTGTAACACCGAGCGGCTGCACGTGGACCCAGAGCGTGATGTTAAATAGAACAATCCTTCACTGTGTGCGTCTGTTCGTCCTGAACACTTCTCACTGAAAAGCCACTCGGCCGTCATACCGAGCACGTTGTGCGCCGGTGTCCATGGCAACTACGTGCTGTACTCATACTTCCTGTGCCCTTGGCTATCCCACGAGAGGTTTGGAGACTTAGCTCTCTGCTAAATCTGTCTCCTGAAACCCGTAATAGACCTCCAGCTGAAATGAGACGGACGGTGGCAACACGAGTGGCAGCAATGATTTAAAGCCACACAAGCTTCGACGAGTTCATCCAACATACAAAAAATATCATACAAGCTTATTTAAACCTGTCTGTCCAGTGACTCGTTCTCTCAGGGGTGAGTCAAGGGTCAGGGGAAAACCACTTTATTTGCATCAGCAATATTTATTTGATGTGGAGGTTTGGATTCTCTGAGGGCACGTGTGTCAACAGGATGACTCAGCAAGAAGTCACAACTGAAGATGTTCCACAGAGGCCACATACAAACAAGCAAAGTGCTGCATGAGTTTCTTTGAGTTCCAAACGTGGAAGCGCTGGATGTTCTTTGGACGTTTGTATATTTACCATGAACCAAGCTCCAGCTGTCAGCAGCTTTGGCGACATTCCAAACATCCTCCGCTTGCACTTACGAAATCACCTGTTGCAACTTTCAACATTAGTTTTATTTTATGTCCTTGTTTAATCTGTACACTGCTTTGTAACACTGCTATAATGTCTTGTAACTTGTGCCGCTTTATTTTTGCACACGTATAAACTCTGTTAAGTTCGTTTGGAATCGCTTTTGAAGAGATTTTTCAACTTTTCCTGTTTCAACTTCTGCTAAAAGCCTCCGAGTCAGGATGTCTGCTAATGAGACAAAGTGAAGCTGCGCTATCACACAGAGGAAATGTCTGTCCAGATTGCTAATGACTGAGGGCAAACCAGCTCTGAACGCTCTTCCTGTAATTGTGAGAAATTGAGCTGCTGATGTGTGTAAACTATGTTTCTCCACCCAAATGTAGCCGGCAGCAGGAATTTAAAGAGGAAAAAAACAAAAACAAAAAAACAAAGAAAGCATGCAGGCAAAACAGAATGCGTGTTGAGGCTCAGTTCTTCCCAATATACTTATTTTTATATGTATAACCTGTTTACCCAAGTGGAATTTTACAATCCAAGAATTTCCCAAAATACTGCTCAGCCTATTTGCTTTTTTTAAAATTGATTCAGTCATTTATTTATTCATTCTGAAACTGCTGATAGCCTGTTACAAGTTGGTCGGGAATACAACTTTACACAACGTCAAACATTATTCAACGTGTGAGAAAAATTACACTAAACACTTTTGCACTTTCCAGCCACCGTACAATGGTGCAATACAACACTGCAAAGTGTCACTTTGTTTTTCTTCATATAAAAATCGGATGTGTTTCTAATGTTGTATTGCCCTTCCCATACACTCTGTCCTCTCACACAGCAGCGCCCCCTAGTGCAGGTCTGTATTTGAGGGGAGGATTGATTAACGGGGTGGTTGTTTGCGTCGGACTTTCAAACATGAGCAGACCCGATCGGCCAGTAGACGAAGACCAGAAACAACAAGACGCTGCTGTCCGTCACACCCACGGGAGAAGCTCCATGATGTGATATGACTGGTGCTTCCCAGTCGCTCCAGCTGCATAAATTGTGAAACAACAAAGCACATTGTATGTCGTCTCAGCGTCTCCTCCTCATTAATTGAAAGAATACATCACTGGTCCGTGCGCTGGAAATGAGTCTGAAGCATCTGGGTTGTGTTTGGTTCTTCACGCATCCATCAGTGCAGGTCTGCTCCTGACAGGAGCTTTGTCACGCTGCTTCTGACAGTTACTGCACCTGACGGGGTCCTTTGTCAAGGCATCTTCCCATATTGTCAAGATGCCAAGGCATGTTAATTAAGGGCCAACAAAAAAAAAAAACACTATCCATGTAAATAATATGAAGGATAATAATAATAATGTTAAGAAATATAATAAAAATCCCAATAATGTGTACTGTGCCCTGGATAAAAACAACACTATTCATATGAATAATATCAATTAAACTATAATAATCATAATGAAATCATAATTATGAAACAACAAAAAAGTCACAATTGAAAACTAAAAACTCACAATGTTTTCCTGCGTCCCAGACATGCTCTGCAAGAGGAGACGATAACAACAATAATAATAATGATAATGATCATGATTATAGTGGATTAGTGGTCGGAAAGCTTTTTCCTCTTCTTGTCCCAAACTAAACCGCATTTTCTTTGTGTCAGACATTGTTCACATTCCAAGAAAAGACACTACTATCAACACAGGAAGGCTAGTTTACCAAACCCTCCTCAGTGCATTGTCCTTCTCTCATGAATGAATTCGATTTGTGTTGACTTCAGTGTGGGAGCCCATCCTGGCTGCATGTCTGCGTGCAGACTGGGAGACCGGCAATAATAACAACATGCAGCAAAACCAAAAGAGTTTCAGAGTCCATTCGGAATTCGCTCCTGCAAACATGGAAGATGTGGGCTCGAACATCATCGCTGTCAGTGACCATCACACGTTGGAGTTCCCCAAACACAACATGATGCGTCGTAAATCGAAAAATGGACGTGAGCGCTTGACGTTATTTGTACGACCACTAGAGGGCCGCTGATTCTACATGAAACATCGACCAACTGGGATGTTGTTCCAGTCACTCACCCAACATTCACTTCAAACAGTCAAACACCATGATGATAGAAACACTGAGACGATAAATGTTTGGGGGGGGGACTCAAGCTGCAGGCTGACAGTCATAAATGTACTCTGCGGAAATATTCCGAGTCCTCGTCCTGTTTGTCGGCAGCAGCATGAATGACTCATCACAACAATGACTAATGTGACCTGTGAGCTCGTTTCAAGTGACAGTTAACTCGGGAAAATAGAATTCACTGCTGCGGGAATTAAAACGAGGCAACGCAGCCCACCCTCTGGTTCAAGTCCTCCGCACAGGTTTGGTGAAGAGTCAGGGAGAGTCCGGCCACCCCCATCCAACGCTCAAACACACTGAAGGTGTAGGTGTGTGTGTGTGTCTGTGTGTGTGTGCTGGCAATCAATACACTGCAGCTGCTGGTGCATTTTAATTGAAATGAAAAAAAGAATCTATACAAAACAGCTGTAGTTTTCGTTTGTCTTCTGGAATGTGAATATTTGTCTCTCCATCCCTGGCTGTTCTTTGTTATTTATGGAGCATCTTGCAGAGCTGAGACAGAGGCCATAAACAGTGGATCAACTCTAGAAAATCCAGAGCCTGAGGTAAGGAAATCCCCTCATAAAAATGAATTTATCAAAATTAATAAAACACTTGTGTAAATAAATAAGCTTTATGGATTCATGTTTGAACGAATTTCCAGTTTTTAATAGAATAAACCTGGATTTGAACGTGCACCTGCTCACGTGTCCGAGGAAAGGGCAGATCTCAGACCGCCGACGGCATCAGCGCTTCGTGTCCCTCAGTCACCAGACACGATGTTCTGATTCCAACGCTGATATCGGACACAATTTCAAATTATATCATTTCCAGCTAACTGAACATTGATCGTCACACAACTTGACCCAGACCGGCATTCACACGCCACCGACCTCCAAGATAGCAGCATCATGTTCCCAGGCAGCAATCGGCATGACCCGATTCCAACAGGAAACATGATTTGTTCTAATTTCTGCCATTGTTTTTTTAAGACTGTTTTTTTTTTTTATCGCGTCAATATTCGTTTTCAACAAACCCATAAGTGGCTTTTTAGTCGTGTGTCTTTAAGATAAACCGTTATTAGTCTCACAGTGGAGAAATTTGCGTTTTACAGCAGAAAAATATAGTAAGATGAGCGTTTAAAAAGAAGGATTTAAAAATTAAAGTCAAAAAATTAAAAATCTAACTTAACTGCACAAAGTACAGGATACTATATAATTTCAACACGTTAAAGTGCTTTGTGTGCAAGTGCTAGTTAGTGGATGACAAAGTCATTAAATTATATTAAAACGACCATAAGCAAGGAATACGTCTTTATGTACTTAGACAAACAAAGCCCTGAAAAAGTGTCATGCCATTCTAGAACAACATCATTTATATTTAATATGCCATCAATAACGCTTAAATTAAAAAGAAAAAACAGTAAAATGCAGTAAACTGTCTGGACGTAGGTGTGTTTCACACAGAACAAATTATAACAAAGCGTGTTTCGATCAGGTGACAGTCAATATCTGTCTCTTCGCCACCGGAGGATCTGAACTCCTCTGGGAAGGGATGACTGATTCACCTCACTGGATCATTCGTCAAGAACCTGACAATGGGTACAAGTTTACAACTAAATGTTGCGTGAATCCAACAAACTTTCCAGATATTTTTCTCAAAAATAAACAGGGGGAATTCTGTCCCATCTCTTCCACCACTGCTCTGTGCTCGACCTTCTCTCATCCCGCTCTGATTAAAGCAGAATGAACCGGAACATCTGTGCTGCTGGCAGCGCACGAGAACCATCACAAAACACAATACGTCTATTCATGCCCATTTTCTGTTTTCAAATAATTACTGCAACGAGATTTACAGTCAACTACATTACGTTTGCTGACGGACATGTTCACCATCGCTGCACTGTTTGTTTGACAAAGAACGTGCTTTGTGTTGTTTTACATCTACTTCAGTGCACTCGTAGCTCCGTTCGGTGTTCGAACCCACAGAATGGATTTTTTGTCTGGATAAATTAAAAATACTGACAAATTCAAAGTCCAATAACCAGAAGGTTGGCGGTGTGAATCCCACTCCATCTGAGTTGTGCCGTCCTTGGGCAAAGACACCTCACCTGCCCCGTGCTGCTACCACGTTACGTGCAGTCTACGCCACCAACTTTTGGAGGGGTAACAAAAGATGACGAGAAGAATGGAAAAAATAAAAGAAATAATAATACATAAATAATAATAAACAAAATAGGAACGGCAGAAATATATGGACATGTGAATTTCATCATTTGAGAACAACAAGAGTTCATATTTGATATAAATGAGATCATGCTGACCCCCGATGAGTCAAACTGTTAACAGAAAGACCACTGGACCACAGAGACAGTCCAATGATGCTATTGTGGAATTCTAGACACAGATGATGAAAATGAGGAAGAATCCTTCAACAGATTCCTGGATCCAGATGGTTCTAGAACACCACCAACATTTAATCATGTGGCCCTGGTCCCATTAGCAGCATTTACAGAAAATCTGCTCATAATTTTTGCAAACAGACAAAGACACAGATTAACACAGGCAACGGAACCTCCTTGGTGGAGGTAAAAAGTCATGTGACACGCTGGAGAAACAGTTTCACCAAGTGTACAACCAAACCTGATAAACACTTCAGCGGTTTCCGTCTGTGCAGCGCTCCGGCTGACGTTTGTATCAGACGTGACCTGTCCCTGTCAGGAGAGAGGGACGACAGGACAGAACAATGGAAATCAAACTCGTGGGCGTTCTTCCTGTCCTCCGTTTCTCGGCGTGACCCCTCAGCGGTCCGTTAAAGGAAACCGCTTTGTCAGCTCTGACGATTTCAGCATGTTTTGTCTTTTGAAGAACTGTAAACAACATGTTTTTGTTGGTATGTGTTGCAGTCGATGACACCGGGGGAAGGGATGGAGTCAATCGAGGAAGGAAGTCGCCGTGTTCTGCTGACCGACTCACAAAGCAACAGGATGGAGAGACAGCGTCCCGTCCGGCAACAATCTGTCTGTAAATCATCCATTTTAAAGGTGAAATCCCCTGCGATAATGCAGATACATACATACATGTGTAGGCACATACTGCAGGATTTTGATTATCTTTTTTTATGCTTTGTCTGATTGTTGTGCTTTACCTGTATTGATGTAACCTTGATGGTATATTGATATTTCATATTTCTGTATTAGACGTACTTCTTTTGTTGGCATGGACAGATTGAAAAGGGCTTATGACCGAAACGTCAGAATACATTTACTCTGGAAGTTGGCCATTGAGTGGGAAAATCTTTTTTTTTTTTTTTTTTTTGTTTAGGGGCATCATACACTGATCTGATATGATACGTGCGTTCCCATGCAGGCAAACAGCCATGGCAGTAAACACACTGAGAAATGGGCAGCAAGTCGTGTCATTCCAGGGAATTAATGCCAGATGTTACAGCAGAGAATATTCACAGTTTAACTGAACATACCAGTAAATGTCCAGAAAGCGCCCCCACAACCCCTCCGTCCTTTTTACACTGACTTTTATTGCTGCTTTCATTCATCCAGTGTGGAAAATATGGTTTCAAACGCTCGTTGATTCTCAATTGTTCACTAAAAATGGAAGTGGGATGAACAGAAAGCGAGTGCATGTCCCTCCGGGCTCCACCTCAGGATGACTGATGACCTCTACACATGTGCTGGTTGATCCTTTCTCACGCTTCTTCCTGTGAGGCCGCTGCTTTGGACCGGGAGAAGAACGCCACCGCCTCCCGCGCAATGTTACGTAAGACTGCCCAGGAGGGAGAAGGAAACATGTCAACGCTGTTTGTATGTGAACAATAACACAACACCTACAACTACTACAAGAATTACTATGACTCCAGTATCGCGTCGTGGGCTCTCTAACGCCCCTAGTGGTCACAACTGAAAACAATCACACAGAAATGGAAACGTTCATCCATTTGCACCTTATCCTTTGCAGAGTGGTGGCCTTGGGATTAAATAAAAAACAAATAGTATTATTATCGATAATAATGCTAATTTGAATAAAAATAAATGATGTATTGTCATGTAAAACAAACCTAATGTGTTTTATTGTGTGCTGTTGTGCATTGTATTCCGGTGCAGTAATATACGGTCGCTGTGGAAACCAGTCTTCTCCTGACTGATCCGGTGGGCTGATCGGTATCTTTAGATGGATCGTTGCTTGCTTTCAGGACGTGCTCAGGCTACAAGAGTCCTGTTAGCTGAAAGCCCTGGGGTCTGTCCTCCAGCAGGGTCGCACAGATCACACAGCCAATCAATGGACATAATAACCTCTGGCTCATGGGACGATCAGTGATCAGTCCACAGCTAATTTGATCTTGTCACGCAGATAACAAGCTCATAACAGGCGGCCGCACAGGAAGGAGACGTACGCACGAACATTTTCCTGATACAGCAGTGAAACGATAGGAGTTTCTTCTCCCGTGTTACTTAACTTATCTGTTTAACGCTGCTTCAGCGCTGCATTGACGGCTGAATGAGATCACTGTGGGGCCGACCTGCTCCACAGCCGCAGACTGTTGGCTGATATTGGATTACGTAAGAACAACCCGATGACAGCCGCAGACAGGAGAGGGACATCTGATTGTGAAATAAGCAGCGCAGGCGCGCCAACAACTCCCAGAACCTCCTGTCTGTGTACGGAGGGGGGTAAGACACACAAACAACACATTTCATTTTTTCATGTTCAGTTCCACCTGTGATTTGAAATCTGGTGATTTGATATCACGATATTTATAATAATTATTATAAGAGCTTTAAGCTCTTATGTTGTGTTTAAATCCCAGTATCTAAGTAATTCACACAGTAAATTAAAAGCACAAATAGAAAAGATAGAAAAGGTAGAAAGCTGCTTTTTTGTTATTGATGCTTGGTTTTCACTCTGTGTTCCTCCATCCAACCAACATACCAAGTTCTTCTCTGCTGTAAGGTGCTAACGTTAGCGACCACATCTCCAGAAGCCTGAAATCCAACAGGCTCCAACCGAAGACGCCTCTGGACCCACCGTGAACACAAAGCCTCCCATATTATCCAGTTGAGTTCAGTTGTCCCCTTTGCTCTGTTCTCTGGCCCCCCGCCATCCCCGTTTGCACCAATCTCAAACCGCTCAGTTTGCTGCCTCATCTGCCTGACCTCGCAATGAAACCCTGACCGACGTTACGAGGCTCAATTAGACATTTGGAAATTGGCCTCGATCTCATATTATCCCATTGTGACGACACACACACACACACTCGCATGTACGCGCAATCATCTGTGTGCAACCAACGATTTGCAAATGCATCCTATTTCCGTAGCTGGGGGAAATGCTGCTTTTCTTCGAGGCGCTGGCGGTCGGCCTGATGAAAGAGCGCTGGCCTGAAATAAGGGCGACGTGTTCATCCTTGCTGCCGTGTCGTGTCCTTGTTATCATCCCATACAGAATGGTCGAGCAGACGTGTTCACAGCCTCCTGACTCTTATCTGACTCCGTACAGGTGGCCCATCGCAAACATGGCAACTCAAACACGGGGAGGCGGCGCAGAGACGGCTTCCTTTTATTTGCACAGCTGAAACCTCGGTCACCAGGCTTGAAAGGCACCGAGGATGCACGTGCATCACCGAGCGCGTGAGCAACAAGAAGCATGAGAAAGTGAAGTAAAACAAACAGTCTGACCTGTTCCTGCCTGCACAGCTGTCGCATCACCTCCAACTCTCCGACTTATGATGCGCACAGAGGAGCCCGTTTTCCAGGAGTCAAGTCTGTGTGAGGACACAAAATGTCAAATCAAATATATTATATAAATAATATTTACTTTTTAAACAGGAACTTGGGTGTCGTGAGTGGTGGAAGAATTTTCTGCTGATTTTTTTTGTTTTTCAAAACATTAAAATATATATAAAGTATAAAACATTAACAATAATAAACATTAATAATGCATAGAAACCCATACATTCACATCAACCAGCCGCTATGTAATTATTCCTTGATTAACCGTGAAAAAGAGGACACACGTGCGAACATCCCCCAGAGCTCCTTCTTAATTCAATGTACAAACTTGGGTGGAGAAAAAAGGAGACCGGATAATCTCAAACGGAACTGAAAACGAGTCAGTGTCATGAAACATCCACATCATCAAAGCTGCTTTCACATCACAGAATGTCTGTAAGTCATTACAGGCCAACAGACGGAGCGAAGCCCCGTACCTTCAGCGAGCTGCTCCGGTGACAAGCACTGAACCCAGAACAGCGTGAGAAACAGCTGCTCTGCATTTGTACCCCGACCCAAGAAAGAAGGGAAACACATTCCAGCCGCGGTTTATAAGCAACATTGGTGTTCTGTCAGCACAAGGACGAATGTTTGTAATTTAGTCGTTTTTAACAGGCTGAACGAGTAGAGTTCCTCGTCTTAAATCAATTTGTCGCTTTATGAAGGTTTGAAGGTCAACAACCATCTTTGATCCGCCCTGTCTGCACAGCACATGTCCCTTTCTTCTCTTCAAATCAAACATAATATGTTTTTTATTCCTTTTTTTCTGTTCTGCCATCTTCACAGGAAAACTGGAGAATGTTAAACGTTGAGTCTGTGTGAGACAACTGTCGGATGGATTGCAGGAGAATGTAGTTCACGAAGAATATAATATACACAGAACATGCAATGCAGCGATTTGATATGAACTTCAATATAAATACTTGCGTAAGACGTGTCATGACTCGATGACCTTTCCAAAGGAACCATCATCAGCACAAAATCAAGTATGATTAAATGCACATGTATATATTCACAACATTAATGTAAATGTGCAGTTTCTCCATGTGCAGTGAAGGGGTCACAAACAACAAACATATGCACATGTGCATGAATTACTGTATATAAAGACAAATGGAAATAAAGACAAACTGACGACGAAGACAACAGCGTTTCTCCTGCATGTGTCCAACCTATATGATGATGTCATAGCTCCACCTCTCCTTAGTGTCATGCTAACTATCTAACAATAAAAATAATGGTGTTTGACCATGTTGAATGTCATGTACCTGTTTGTTTCTGGTTCCATTCCATTTATCTTTTGTGTTTGCTTCCATCACATGCTCAATGGCCTCTTCTCTGTGATGGTGTATCTCTGTCAGCATTACAGCTCCACCTACAGGACTGGAGATGTACTGGAGAGGATTCGCTGGAATCATGTGGGCACAACTATTTTTAAAACTATTCCAGTTCCATCTCTGTGTGGACGTGGCCTGAAACACAGGTACAACATGACACACAGGTAACTTGTGAAAGACAGGAGACACCAGGACAAAGAAGAATCAGAAAACACAAAAAGTCAACACAAGTCAAACCACAACAGGCAATGTATATGTTTGATAAATCCATGGCGACACACCTATGTGAGCAACAAACACCTGAGACCAAACAACTATCTCACGGTGTCTATGTCAACCAGCTATTTTTTAATCCATTTACACTGTGAATCCTATTTCAGGTCTGTGTCTGTGTGTGTGCGTCCAAGGTAACAGAATTTGATTCCAACAACATGCTGTTTCTGTCACATATCGCGTATGTGTCCACCACATGAAAGTGCTGTTGAATGAAAGTGAAATCCTGTCATAAGTGGACATTCGACCAACTAATTTCCTGTATAAACAAATAGTCCACTTCCAAACGGAAACTCTGTTGTGTAAACACACATTTCCAGTAAAAGCTGTGCACACATGCATGCATGTGTAGCCTTTTAGCATTTTACAAGTTATCAACATAACAAAGGGAGCTTACACACCTGTGCAAAAACACATGACACTTGGTACAGCCCTTTCTAATGACCGGTCGCCACAATAAGCACACTTTTAAAAGAAAGAAAGGTACATTCTGCACAACAAATGTTAACAACGAAAGGTAAATAACAAAAAGTGCATCAAAAACGACCTCATTGTTGTGCTAAGATAGCTTAAAAACTGCGACCTTTAAGCAAAAACAACAGTGCTGTATACACTATAAAAGGACTATACACGCTAGAATGAGCGGTATGCTAATAAAGTACAACATATACGACCCGTACAAAGCACAATTTGTGAGTATGCTTGACGTTTTTTGCCGCGTTTTACCACACTATATACATAACCGCTCGTGGCATCTTACCTCT
>JBBMJM010113914.1:0-15589 GCA_037832705.1 Centriscus cristatus
TGTCATAAACTTCTTGAAGGATGTTGGAGAATGAGGGAATCAACATGGTCCTGTTCCACATGCAGATTCTGTGATGTAACAACAGAAGGGAAAATTCACTGAATACAATGTAAAATATATGTTGTTTTTTTTGTTGATGTTTCTAATCCAAACCTAGTCATCAAATTTGAGATTCTTTTAATGTGTGATATACATTAAATGTATTATTATTATTATTATTTGTTATACTCATACCAAACAAGGTGGAATAAAAATGCACACCAAACAAAACCTCAGTTCTCAGAAGGTCAAGATGGGATCAGGTGGATAATATGTTTGTTTTAAACGTTTTATGTACATTTTAAATGATGGGTAAACGGATCAATGATGATGCGTCATCAGATAACTGTTGTGATTTGGCGCTATGGAAATAAAATCTGACTCAACTCCACCAGACTAGAACTCATCAGCTTTGGTTGTAGAAAGTTCATAATGGTTTAATTACATGGGTCTTACAAATGTTGAGTACGTGCACTTGAGCTGGGTTGAGTTTTGCTACGTTGTGAAAATAATAAAGTGTCAACCTGAGTGTGTGTGGAAAAATATTAGATGGATTTCTGTGACAGACACGATGTAACCATTTGACATCCATCGCTTCCACATGTTTGGTAGCGACTTAGGGAAGATACAGCCAACAAATGTGAAATTACTAATAGTTGGTGTCATTCCTGTTTGCCATACGTCGATGTTCATAACACAAACGGACCATTGAAGTGACTAAACACACACAGCAGGGGACAAATGCTTGAAAATAGGCCCCTAAGTGAAAGGGTACGTCTGGTCATTGCATGAGTGACAGCAGTGGGTCGAAGTTGTCAAATCTCTTACACAAGTACATGTCGCCCCTGTCGCCCAGTGAGATGGCGAGTGGGCGGACGGCACAGGCCGAGGCGTCGTACAGAACCGTAAATCCACTGACCATGCTGCTCACATTGGCCGTCTGACCTTGTAGGAGAACACAAAGACGTCCGGCATTCTAACTCGGAGCAGCCGACAAAACCAGCAGTGCGGTTTGATCCCTGCGTCCGAAACTCCAACACTCAGGTCACTGAGCCACTGGCAGACGGACACGGACGTGACGCAGGACGCGATCATGGCAACGGACACCAAGAAAAAAAACTCGATGGACAAGTCCAACAAAAGGGAAATAATTCTGGGTTGAAACAAACACGTGGAGGCAAAGAAAGGGAAAAGAATAAAAAAAGAATGAGGATGTAATGAGGGAGCGCGGTTGGTGGAGGATGAGTTAAGTATATGAGCAGGCGGAGCAGGCAGGGGTCCTGGGGGGTTGTAATCTGCCAATGGGGGAGAACTGGAGGAGACGGACTCTTTAGTTACTGACTTAATAGACGGCAGATGTGCCAGCTGCAAATCTGACATATTAATTAAAGTTACCAGCTTGTCAAATACCAACAAGTGGTAATGTCACGGCCCTCGGCGACTGATACCAAACGAGCGAGTTACGCCTTTGCATCTGTATGAGGTTCAATAAAGTCAGTGAACTTCAGCGTGAGTCCATTTTCCGCCCTGAGAAAAGCGTTTTATTTCTATTTTATTTTTATGTCTAATAGGAAGCCGATCTTCTGCTGCAAGATGACATGAGGTTCATGAGGTGTGTCTTAAATTAAACACCACACAGGTTTTAGAGTCGACCTGGTAAAAGATTGAAGGGAAGTCGTCTTTTTTTTTTGGACGGTTGACACTGTAACCACGCCCTGATGAAATCATCCAAGTCGACAAAGGACCTGAGCCGAATCCAACACCTGACGTTAGCAGGTAGTGTTGTCTCGTTGGCCCCGCCTTTGCTCCGCCTCATTCCTTGTGGGTAGTGCTGAAATTTGGAACCAGAATGATGAATAATCCCTGTTTGAGTGACTCAGCTCGCACAAACCCACCCGCTATCGTCACAAACCATAAAGCAGCATCTCACTTTAAACACCTCTACAGAACATGTGTGCTTGCAGTTGTTGTCTTTTTTTTTTTTTTTTTTAATAACGAATGAATTCCCAGAATGATGTATCGGCCGTCTGTCTCCCTGGTATGTTGTCCCTCTCCCCTTTTGCATTTCACTAATTCTCTGCTCTTCTGTTGCTGCCTTTTGTGTTGCACTGCGGCAACGTGTGCATCACAACACAGGGGTGACATTTCCAACAGACAGATTAGGGCTTCTCTCCAATTAATTTTGCTTTCCTTCTCCTGTTAAATAGACAATCAACCAAAGGCAAAATGTCAGTGAAACAAACGAGGAGTCGCCATGTGGCTGACAATTACTGCCAAGCACCTCAGAAATGTCAATATGTTAAAGTGGGAAGAGAATGTGATATGGGGACAAATGGCCACTTTTGAGGAGTCTTGTTGCTTCCGCTCAGAAATCGGTTTGCCTTCGGTGTCACTATGACGAACCAAAGGTGGAGTGGATTTTGACAGATGATGTCCAACATGAAATATGAATTTTGCTGAAATGTGAAAGAGCTGCGACAGTGTTCCTGCAGCTTTTAAACAACCACCGAGAGAAAAATCCGTTAGGCCAAAAGACAGTGAAAGCAGGAGAGGTTTGATAGCAACTGATCTGCAGCTTTATACCGCGGTGTAAGATGCAGGATTTCATCTCAAGTGCCCCGAGTCATGGTCCATTTGATGGATGAGAGGGATCGGCTGTCTGAAGCTGACAGAAGCAGTGACCATGAAAACAGTTCTACTAGGACAAACAGTTCTGTACCTGTCACTGCTCTCCTGCCAGCTCCATTCTTGTATTCTTTGACAGTCTGCGTGACTCTATGACTACAGTACAGGGAAATGTTGGTTTGCAACATTGTGTACCCAACCCATGTGTCGAGAGTACATACATCAAAATGGATTGAACTCTGAACTCTGGTCTGTTTATATCATTCAGGCCAGTGGACGGTAGAAATACTGCATCACAGAAGAGAACAAGTTTCATTTTCATTTTTTTGGAGATATTGTAGGTCCTCAATTTCAAATGTGATGGGTAGAAGTGAGAAAAATACTCAAATACTGATCAAAAATTGTATTTGCGCTCAAGCTAGACTTCCTGGATGTGAGGACAGAGTCTTACCCAGTAATTCAAGCATGTGACCTGGGTGGTTCCCTCCCACCACAGAAGTATCCTTGACATTGAGAAACACTCAAGGTATGAAATGGCAGAAACTCAGTCAGGTGTGCTACTGGTGGGCAGAGTGCAGAGACAAAAAAATGAGCCTCACCCTCCTAAGTCAGTGCGATCTCCTTTTGCCAAGATGCACAGCCGGCCCTGCCTGTGATTGACTTGGCCAGCAGCCAGCCCCAATGCAGCTTGTTGCATAAATGCTAAATCGATGGGTCATTACGCTAATGAAATGACATGACGGAGGAACACAGGACCAAGGTTCTTCGTACCCCCTGGACATGGTTTGGATATGCTTTAAGTTCAAAAAATGTGGAGTTGGTGTCCAGATTGTTTCCTTGTTGGCTTTCCCATCAGAGCCAAGATGCGTTATCACGCTAAACCACTTAGCATTTATTGACCATAGAAGCAGCTGCTGGAGATAGAAAGTATGACATAAAAGATTATTATGTGATCCTTAACTGAAACTGACTTAGAAGTTTTATTTCTGCCTACATAATAGGTGTATCTCCCTTTCCTGAAACTTCAGTCTCTTCGCATTTAATCCCTCGCCCCTCTCCAGAGTCCCTGCAGATGAAATGGAAGTGGTATAACTCTTCAGATATGCACCATTTGTGTGTGTTTCGTTCATGTATGTAGAAGAGGGGGAAGAGACCAAGAGAGATGGTGACACAGATGAGATTTGTGATCTCATTTCTCCACCCGGGGCGTCTCTCCGGAGCATCTCTCCACTGTCGTCAGTCATCTCCGTGGAGACGTCTTGAAACTCTAATGGAGGGGAAGCTCTGATGCATTTCAAACATGCATTAGAGAGATTGTGAATGGATGCCACTCACCTTGTCAGACCTGATTAAAGTCCCGAGGCAAAGGAACACTCAAATTCCAACATGGTGGCCCGACTGCTTATTGGCAAATCAAACCAGTGTCAGAAATACTGGAAGTGTAATTAACCAGTAGAGGTAGGAGGAGGAAATTAATACTCTGTGTTTCTATTAAAATCTTGACAAGAATCCTAGTAATACAAATGGTAAATTGTGCGGCAGTGTCTGAGAGACGCCACAGAGATGTTCATACAGTGCATCTGTCGGGCAAATATGCATTTAAATTGGGTTAAATCATAGCAAATGATGTTTTACATCTTATTTATGGGGTTTATTCTGTTTGGACAACCTGGAGGTGGCAGTCCCAGGTATCAGGCCAGTCAGTTCTCATTCTTAGCGCTCCTGCCTAGAAGGAGGCGGTCACCTCCAAGTGAGGCCAAGTTGGGGCAACAGGACCTGACACAACCTCCCCCCAGATAGAGGGAAGCCACATTTGTCAAACAGCGATCTTGTGTCACCGCCATCAGCATCTGATAGCGATGTTCATACGAGGCTCCGGCTCCCCCCCATGTGTCTGAGACACAGCGAACTGTCCCGGGTTGACATCACAGTTATCTGATGGGTGCACTGTGCATCGGTAGAAGGTGCGAGGGCAGTGACCATGTGCTGGTACGGTCATAAATCTTACACCATTGAGTGTATTGGGAGTCAGGTGGAATTATAGCTGAACGGAATTCAACAAAAGCGTTTTCACCGGTGGGGGTGGGGGGGGGTGGGGGCTTCTGGTCTTTTAGAGACAGGGAGCTCATCAGAAAATGTGTCAATTTATGTGTTGGCCGATCTACGCGCCGTTCATTTCCAGCCTGCGCACCGACACCGCCTGTGATCGTGAGTGATGGGGCTGGGGCTGTGACGGGGGGAGGGGACACAAATGACTGAAGAGAGTCGCCAAACACAACACTTTTTAACAAAGACAACCGGATCAACTGCGAACATCTGAATGAAAAACGCTCCGGTGTACGCTTATAATTGAATTTCCTTCCGATGTGCAAACTTCAGATGAAGGACCACAGTGTGATTATTATTATTACGCGAGATGGGGATATTGCTCAAGTAGTGGCAGTTATGGCCATTTTTACTGCTGCATAAAGAATCGGGAAGTCTCTTCATTTGTGTAATTCAGAGTCAAAGCTTGCAGATGAGGCATTAGCGGCGCTAATTAAAACCATAAGACTGGAGCGTAATGCTTCAAAAAAAAAAAAAAAAAGGAAATCATCCATGATTTCAAATAAAAATGATACAATATAGCGTCAGCAGACAACTGGGATGAAAATTCTCTTGTGGCTGTTGAGAGGAGGAGAACTCTCTTCTTCTGGCAGACAGCTCAGCAAGATGCCCTTGTCTTGTTCTCTATGTCCCTCACATTCCCCTCCCAGCAAACAAACAAAGCTGATGTAATCCGCTGCTTCCTTAACGCCTCATCAGATCGAGTCCAGGTCAGAGAGATCAGACCGAAAAAAAGCCTGCACCTCCACAATTTATCATCAACATCTCTCTGTAGGATTAGCCGGGACGTTTTTGCCGCGTGTTCATGTCTAAAACCGTCTTCTTCCTCCCACAAAGAATGTGGATGCACATTTTCTAATTTCCTGACAATGTATAAGGGACGACAACGGCCTTTACACATTGGAGCAGGTGATTTCACCGGGCGTCTGAAAACCTCGGGATGATTTACCCAAAGTCAGTTCTAGAGAAGATAAATCAGCTTCTTCAGCTCAGTCGATGCCGTCGAGGTGACGCTGGCAGCGAAAGTGTATATAGAAGGTCACCAGGGTTTGCCCACAAACTGGATTTGATTTGCAGAGTGGTTCTGACACTAGGGTGCTGTGAGACTTACACCATGTTCACCAGATGCGAGCAACAAATGAATGTTCTTTTGGTTCATCCATTCAACAAAAATGTGTAATGCATTACTTGTATATTATTTGATATGATGAGTTTTTCCTTCAACAAAGTAGGAATGGAAGAGAAGAACAAATGTGGCAGAGTTGTGACAGCGCATTGGGTTCCAAGTGTTCTGAGCAAAGCAGAAGAAAATGAAATTTGTGAGCTCTTCTTGTGTGTCTCCATTTCCCACAGTCCCAGTCTGTAGGACTGACATCATTAGGCAGCAGAGGTTTATTGCTTCTTCAGAAACAACAAATGAAAAAGTAAAAAAACAAAAAAAAAAAACAAAAACTACCAGGTGGAAATATTTGTTCACTAGTTATCCAACTTTCATGTGTTCCTCTGTCACATACTGGTGATTCCTTGTCAGTCCCTGATAAATTGATCCTGTGATCCTTATTTACAGTGACTGAATGAAAGATCATTCCAGTATAAAAAATAAATAAAAACTTTATCTGCACAAACTGTGAGAAAAACATATTTACAGTGATAATTACTGTTAGTTTCAACCCTGAAATCTAAACTGGATCTGACCCGTCACGTGGCTGTTAGTATACAATAATGTCTAAAACCTGTGTGAACGAGACAGTATTAGGAAAAAATAAATATTCAGAGGGATTCAGACACTCAGATTAACACCCAATATAAATAGTGAAATTAGCCACAGCGACACCGTCTCCTCCACTCGCATCCTGTTGTTCTTACGGATGTTCTAGCCCACAAATGCTCATGATACATGTTGCCCCCAGAATGACACGTTACTGTTTTGTTCACAAGGTCGACAGAGGGAACCTACTCGAATGTCTTGTTTGTAGTAATTGTGTTTTTGTGGACGTAGTCGGGCCGGAAAGTCAGTGGCACTTCAGTCGATTAATGTTGCATTGGTGTTTTCTCTTGTTAGCAGGTGTGAATTCTTCCTGCGAGACCGTGTTTGTGGCGTCTCGGCGGCTCGCAGCCACGTGGATTGTGGTCAGATTCAGTGGAGCTGGGGAAAGTGACCTTCTCCACAGTGTACTTTACACAGTATATCAGGCCCCAGTGGCTGGAACCCTCCGTTCCAGCTGGAACACATGCTTGTGCGACAGATGCCACATTAGGCAACAACACCCCCACAAACACACACACACACACACACACACACACACACACACACACTCACACACCATCCACCCGTTTCTGAAGTCCCTCCACCGTCACTTCTCAGTGACTTCTCAGCTGGACGCCTACTGGACCGTGTCCGTTTCTACGGTAAGTGTGCTGCGTTACGCGCGTTAACCAATGAGGTGAGGGTCTCAGAGGTTCCAGCTATCTGTCTTATGGTGCATGTTTACACTAAAACAAGCTCCCCAAACAATTCTCCCTCCCTGATGGCATTTCCCCTCATCCCATCCAGACTGAAATGATCCGTGCACTTCAGACTTAATGGCGACATTACTTTGTTTCAGTGCTGAGAGCTGCTCCACGTTATCTAATGACTACGAAAACAATCAATTCAATCTGTGCAGCGATGACAGCCCCTACGAGAGACAGATCTGAAGCTTCTCTCTCTTGGCGGGGCAGATGTATAACTCATATTTATTTTTCCCTGACTAAAAGGACACAATTGTGCCCGTCAGTTCACCAAAGTCCACGTGAGAGAATTGAAAACCCACGGCAGCGTTCCTCAGAGGATGGCGGCTAATGTACGTAAATGTCCAACGATCAACACATAGACCGATGATTTCCTGTTACTGCTCTGCAAATGGAGCCAAATGCATTTTATTATTCAATTTGATTAAAAAAAAAAAAAAAGATTATTTCTTTCGGACACGGACCATCCTCCACATGCACTAGGACTAAAAAGGGCTAATGCATAAGCATGACCTCACACGCCACCTGATCTGTGGGTTTTGCTTTCTGTTCTTCACCATCATCATCAACCCACCAACATCAGTTCACATGAATCCTTGGCATGACGTTGTCCAAAATTATATATAAAGTCTGCTGGATTCAGTCATGTTGGAGCAACCCTCCCTATTTTATTCTAATCTATTTATTCTAGTCATACTTTTGTTCAATACTTGTTTTTAACATTTTAGCAAAGTTTTTTTGTTTTGTTTTGTTTTTATATATAGTATTTTTCCACTTATGACAGCTCTATTCTTTATCTTGCTTGACTGGAGCTGTCGGAACAAAGGAGTCTCCCACTGTTACAAATAAAGTACTTCAGCTTTTTTTCTGAATGCTCACAGAAACAGCAAATACTCATGTGCAAGCAAGCACGCACGCACACACACAAAGTAACCCTACTCCTATGGATCTTATACGTTATCCAGCGAAACCAGACCTATCTGATTAGTTTGATATCAGTGCTGGCAATCAGCCCTACTCCGGTACTCTGGTATCAGAATTGATCACGACCCGGAGAAGAGGGGAGAGGTGACTCTCTGTCGGGAGTGGCCAGATGTGAGGTATTATTAGCTGGGAGCCCAGCGAGCACACCCATGCAGTGTGATTACCCTTACCCCTGCAGTTCAAAACAGATGCTGCTCACCACCACAGGCAGTGGAGAAAGGCCCGAGGCAGACGGCTATTCTGGGTAAATTAGTAAAGACAACAGCAGCTCCCCAGGTTGATGCTGCCATGCTGAGGGGCTGTGAGAGGCGACAGTGTAGAAAAAAAAAAAGACTGAACTTCGGCCGCGCAGCCCTACAGGCGTTTGTCATTTGGAGGCGCTGCTGCAGACAGGTGACTGCCGCGGTCGACTGCTCCCCGCGCTCCGTCTCGCGGCAATTAGCCATTCAGCTCAGGCACACTGGACACGAGGTCAGTCATTGACAGAGACAGGTTTAATAAAGAAAGGCGAGCTGTGTTCATACATCTACACTTCCCCTGGTGGAGGTACACTTAAATAAGGGAAAGAAGGTCCCGAGTGACATGGCCGTCAGTTTGGTTTGAAATGAGGTGGGCACCGAGTCGCTCACCCCCTTCCCGCCATGAAATGTGGGTACAGAGATGATGACCAGCACCAAGGCTCTCCCACTCAACCCAGCTGTGAAGTGTTGAAACATTTTAGAAATATAATCACTGAATGATGGAAAGGATTTTAACATGTTCTCAATATTAACTTACATTCCTTCATCGTCGTAGTCCCATATTATCAGTAATAGTGGGTAGAAAATGAATCTTCACAAAAAATGGTGGCCCCCACCCAAAATCACAGGAATACAAACGATCCAAACGACGTGAAAGTTGACTTTATGTTATTCCTTCATTCTTATATTAACAGCTGCTTCACACACTCGTTTACTTTTTGTGTGCCGATCAATTTCAACCAATAACCACAAGGTTTTCTCAACCCTATAACATAAAAACACTCTCAAGCAAGTGTCTAAAAGTCTAAACCTCCATAAAACAATCCCTGTTAACAGCCTGAACTCAATCCAACAACCATTCAATCCCCAAAACTGCCTTATTACATCAAGTTTCCTCCAAAATATGAACATCAACAACTGATGTGTCTCTAACAGCGACACAAAGGGGTTATTTGAAAACCCAGAGGAGGAGGGAGAGCGTGTCACTGGCCGTTGGACGACAACTCTTTCTTTACGCATTCAGTCTGTTGAGTAGGATCATGACCAGACAGTATAGACAGGAAGAATGGCCCAGTGTGATAATATTCTCCTTTCTGGTCATTCTTGTGAGCTCCACTTTATTGCGGCCTTGATTACCTTTATTACCATACCGCGCTCATAGTCGCAGTATTATGTACTATTTATTTCTAATTGGACATTCAAGCCCCAGTAACCCCTCCAGTGCTGCATGAAAACATTGACCTCACTGATGAGTAGATGTGTTAATGAGCTGCCTCAAACAGCATTATTCCAGCGATGAGCTGTTTGTAACCTTTGGGCAGTCCAAAGTTTTCTAAAAGCCCCCCCACACACACACACACACACGTGGTCTGAGAAAATTTGCAAGTTTATTTCGATGTTCATCATTTCGACAGGCTTGTATTCCAGTAGATACTAGTCATCCATCGGAGATAAACTGGGAGACGGAGCTGTGTGGACAGACACGGGTGGCGCTGCTAACATCAGGAAATCAGGTGGACGTTTGAATATTCAACCTTGGGGCCATCGTTCTAATTCCTTCCCCCTAAACATGCCACACAAGGAAAAAGGAAGTGACAAAATGGCAAGGAGTGCACAGGCAAGAATTTGCATTTTAATGCGCCTGTCGGAATCACTTTGGCTAAGAGCCGGAGTATAAGAGACCACACAACCCCATGGGTCGGCCGCAAACAGCCTATAATAGCCGCTGCCGAGACAACGGGATCCTGCGCGAGAGGAAGTTGCGGGGAAACACGAATGGGGCGGGGATGACGCTGCGCTGCTAGGAGAGGGGAACACATTTAGGTGTTGAAGGCAGGTAAAGACCCAGGTGGTCACGCTGGAACTGGTGAGATACAAAACTTTCCAAATGAGAGCTATGACAAACAGAACAAACACACACACACGCACACACAACCTTGAAGAAAACTTTTTTTTTTTTTTTTTATCATGGTAAACATCATCATTAATTCCAATGACAGTCTAATTATAAAAACTGTTTCCCTGAAGGACAATTGAATTTGTCAAGTCTGGAAAAACAACCAAATCCCAAAGCTATAATGGGGAATGTTTTAGCAAAGTACAGCATACAAACATAATTATTCTCTGCACTTTGTTGTAGCTGAAGAGGAGGAAAATATTTCCATAGTGTGTGTGTGTGTGTGTGTACAAAGAGGAGGCGCGCCGCGTATTTCATGTCGACGACTCCTTTGAGATGGAGGACGGCAGTTTGGAGGAAACGGGAGCCTGGGAGTTTATCTTCACACGGCGCCACTCTGTTATTGCTATTTAAAGTCCTCAATCACACCGGCGTTTGGCAGAAGGTGAGGTGAGTATTGAACGCCTTGATTAAATCAGTTCGACCCCACCCTGCCCCCGCCCACCCATCATCACCGTTACAGAGTGTATCTTTCCACGTATCGATGAGCGTGTGTGTGTGTGTGTGTGTGCGCAGTGCAGTGGCAGACGCAAGGACACGAGGGCCACACAGACACTTCCACTGGAGGGGTGTGTGTGTGTTGTGTGTGTGGGGGGGAGTTCGGGGGGTGTCAGAGTGCAGACAGCCAGGCAGCGAGGCCAGATATCAGGATGCTATTGAGAAGCCAAAGTCGTTCTACAGGGAAGCATCGATGAGGCTGATTTGCCTCATTGTTTTCAAGGTCCTTGTACTGTACCCTTTAATGAGACTGCAGTCTCCTTGAATTTCCCTGCAGCTGCATCCAACTTTCTCTGCCTGTCAATCGCTTCAAGATTTTATACATTTATTTCACTGATTTAACCTTGAGGTGACTTTTTTTTCTTTTTTTTTTTACTACTGCCAAGGTACTTTTTTTTCCCCCGCTGATAGATACATGGAATATCCAATTTAATCATAATTACAGGCTGAAGTAGTAGTAGTAGTAGTAGTATTTTGAATTTCAGCAGCGATGGGCGGTGGGGTTTGGTGTGGCCTGAGATGAAAACCACACCAAGGAATTCATGCCCTCTTGTGTCGTGGTACAAATCATAAACAAGACAACAAATAAAGGCAGAGGTCCCATATCATGTCGAGGTCGACACGAAACATCTGCAGCAGAGCATCCGTGTCAAAAATGCTTGTTCTTGCCTCTGGACAAACCGATGTGATGCATTTTAAACTTGACGGGTCACCAGAAAGTTCCTCCCCCCAAATGACTTTCTTCCCAAACTTCTAGAAACTTTCTCTGCTCATTTCTCCTTCGGTCCATTTTCCACACTTGCAATATCTTTCATAATATTTGTTTAGCCTCTCAGTCAGCCGGGCTCTCCTGCTGTGGGCCCACTAAACCTTTTACACTCTCTTGTAATCTGACCTGGCTTTCTGTGCCATGATTGCGCCAGCTCTCCCAGAATTCAGTCGTAATGCAATTGGAAGAGCTTTTCCACTCTCACTGTTTCCCCCCATTTTCACTTAATAAACCCCATCTCATTGTTTTAGGCCACAAACAGAATTTCACCCAAATTGAATTTACGCCACCACTTTAGCTTCTACAGGAACAACACCCTCCTCGCGCCCCTCGCGGTGTAGCTTGTGTGTTTGTCCACGGCTTTTTCCAATAAAGGACAGCAACACGAGGAAGTAAGCCACTCGAGACTTTCATTTCAGCAATTATCTGTTTGTCGGATTGTTAGAAAAAAAAAAAAAAAGCAGCTCCAGCTTTTAGTTGAAATGATATTCCGCTTCCTTTGCCTCATTTCTCATGCTACGCCTCTCCGGGCACTTTCAATGATCACACGACACCGGCGCGTTCATTTCTGTGCACTCCAAAAATCAGATAACCTTTGTGACCGGTGAGTGACGACTAAATGGCAGCAGGAGCCAGAGGGAGTTCATGTCAAAGTCTACATGCTGAGTCACAGCAGTTGTTGTCAAAGTGTCACTATTTGACTTTGAAATAACTTCGAAATCATTTTTTTATGACACACAGTCTTCCACCGCCTCTGTGATAAATGCTACACCACCATAAAACTTTAAATACCAGGGGAAGTAAAAGCAGGTCTGTTTCAGGCCTGCGGGGGTTAGAAGAACGCGACAAAGCAGAAATTCATATATTTGTACCACATGAGGAAATTTTCTTCCTGCAGTTTACCCATCGCAGGTGGTGAATGCACGCGTGCGCGTGCGTGCATCCACCTGGCCAGATTGGATTGTGACTGTTTGGTTTGAAATGGTGGATACCGGGACGCCCCCCTCCCACACACACGCACGCACGCACACACACACACAGACACACACACACACAAACGTCACCTGCACGTGCATGAAACATAGAGCCAGATCTATTACTTCAATACAAGCGTGTTCCTCCTTCAGAAGAGGAGGGAGGCCCACGCTGTGACCCTCAGTCGATGCTGCGAGGGAAAGCTCCTCCAAGGGTGAAACATGCAGCTGATGACTCCTGCCATGTTCTTTCCTGTCTACTCTCCCCACATATCAGTACTTTCCATCCATGTCTGACCCTATTGATTTGACCCCAGTTCCAGCACTCACAAACACTCTTGTTTGTTGATGTTAAACACAGCGTAGACCCATTATGTGTATGTGTGTGTGTGTCAGTTTGAAATGCCAATGTGGGTGTGTGGTCATATCACAATTAAGAACAAACTGCGTACTCCAACATGCCACAGCTCCAAGAAAATAAGCAAAAACAAGTCATGTGACATGTCACACATACTGCTGGCAATCCAGTCACCACCAGCCATTTGTCCCAACTCAACTTTATGCAATGCATTAAAAGAAACACACATAACATAAAACCATCGTAAAAGACATTGGATATACAGAGGGCATGAATCAACATTCCCAGCTGATGAACGCAACAGAATCGCTGAGTCAGCATGGCATCCATCACAGCAACTGACCACAGGTACGTGCTCACAACTTAACGTTGAGTATAAACATGCAAGAGGACAAACACCAGCTCTTACCTTGTAGGTGTGAGAGCTCCAGCCCCTCCCCGACAGAAGCTGTGATCATGGCTGAGTGTTCACCAATTTACTGCTCAATTCTCAGTTAGCATTTCTTCTTTGTCACAATTTCAGACCAACCTTCTTGTAATACACTGCCTCCTGCTGGCTGTCAGTGCAACATACGCTGCCGCCTCGAAATATTCTACTCATTGTTATTTCTGCCACTGCCTCTTCATCATCTTAATTTAAAAAGAATTAGATTTAACAAGCACGTGCTCTTAGCCACCTCAGCAGGTGGTTCATTGTCACAGGGGAGTTGTATTTGTAGCGTTTCCCCAACACTTGTACTGTAAGTGGCAGCCAAGTTCTAGCAGAGGATGATTGTGGGACTTCTAGAGACACCAGCTAGATAGGACGACCTCTCATCAATGAACACGGTGAATAGAAACCCACAGCGCTCATTCCCTTTTAGTCGCGGCACGCAGACTGACTCACCATGATCAAACCCACCAGTTCACCGTTTACTGTCATTGTCATTATCATAAACCATTTGAACATGCCGGCCAAACTCACCGTATAATTAGTTGTGTTTGGCAAGCGGGGGTCCACTTGGATAGAGGCGAGGCTCATTTGTGACTCTGGCACACAGTTTGCAGTAATTCTCTCAAAGAATTATTGTCCATGAAATGCCCAACGTGTGGTCGTTCCAACGTAGGTCACGTTCATCGGTAACTCAAGACCAGTGACAGGATTTGGGGGTAACTATAATGATATATATTTCAGAGAAACTCAGGTGACTTTCATTAGTGCCTCGGCGCGAGTGTGTATTTCATCTCCAGTGAGAATGAAAAAAAATGATACAATGATGTAAAGCTGTAAAAAAAATAAGACCATTAGCAGAACAAGAATTTGTAGATTGCTAATATGAATCAACACAAACGCTGAACAGATGTATTTTTTGCAAATAATAACTGTTGAATATCGTGTGAAATAAATATGTGTCCCATTCAGACGGCAGGTTTCAGTCATCTACAGGTTTCAGGTATCTGGGATAATTACTGAAAAGGTTTCGTAATTCCTGAAATGAGGAAAACTTTTTCTCAATATGACATCAGCGTTATTTCTGAGTGCCTGTGAACGCACCACCAGATTTTGTACAACATCAAACACGTTCATGTGAACCCTCCTGGAAACTACTGAGGTTGCAGACAATGAAGTTGGCAAAAGTGCTGATGTTCCTCTCAGACATAACTGATGTCAATTCTTTTGTACCCATGAAACCAGAATATTGCAGCAGGTATTATTGTATAATGTGTTCACAGGCCCTTCTCTGTCTCTATGGTTGGTTTTCAATCGTTTAAGACATTTACAGAGTGAAGTTAACACATCGCTGTGGGTCAGAAGTCAGAAGACGCTGAGCTTTACAAAAAAAAAAAAAAAAGAAGAAGGACACACACGGGGATGAAGAATCGCTGCCCAGGTTTTGGCTCCAGGAGCGTGCCCATCTGTTTGGTGTCAACGTGGGTGCAGCTTAACATCACGCTGTGTGCAAATGATGATAATTAGATCAAAGAAGGAACTAGATCCCTGCCGTTATCTTCAGAGAACATCTGCATCAATTATGGGAGATTATGTTAAAAAAAAAAGAAGAAGGAAAAGGTTTTGTTTTCGTCCCAGTCGCGACATGAGCGGAGTGGAACATGTTGCTGGATTCATCAGTTATCGTTTTCCAACACCGAGACAGGTGCATTTTGTTCACGTCTTCCGGCTCTTCACTCTCTCAGGACGTTGACCGAAAGCAGCGGGGTTCAAACATTTATCACGAGGGGAAATTAATGTGTAATTCATTCTATTAGAGGTCTCGTCACTGACCTTTTCAAGAAACCTGCTTGTGCTGGCAATGATTGATTGACCTGCTCTGAATACAGTTGACAGAAGGCATTTTTGTCTTTGGTAAATTGGAACACTGAATGCCTCTCTTCTAACTCCTGGCAGGAATCAGCACTAAACAACACTTCTCGCTGAGTCGCATGTTAAATATTCTGCTGGGTTTTCATTTATTCATGAAATTGACTTCCAATAAGGACTCAATCAGATTATTCCTGCAGATGTTTCTCTCTTTTTTTTTTTTTTTTCAC
>JBBMJM010113924.1:0-12468 GCA_037832705.1 Centriscus cristatus
TGTGTGTGTGTGTGTGTGTGTGTGTGTGTGTGTGTGTGTGTGTGTGTGTGTCTGTGTGTGTGTGTGTGTGTGTGTGTCTGTGTGTGTGTGTTGCTTGTATAAATAATTGGATTATGTCGTCTCCCACAGTCTGTCTCATCTGAGCGTGACGGGACCCCCTGTAAACAAATCAAGGTCACCACTCCTAACAATCTGCTACAATCGCGGGTGAGTTTTGTTTTTTTTAACCTGTCCACATGAGTGTGTATTAAACTGCTCATCCAGTGTCTTTTTCCGCCACTGTATCCACTCTTAATTCCAATTATTAATTTGAATCTTTCATTTTTTGCAGCCTGGTACAGTGGGCTCCACCTTTTCCATGTCAGCCCCAATCACCAAGGTGGTTAAGAACGACGCTTACACAGCCCCCCGTCCCCCGGTCCCTGTGACTTCCACACGGCCCAACACCAGCATGACTGCCCCCCGTTCTTCATCCACTGCTCTGCAGCCCGTGTCCAGGACCCTCCAGCAGAGCGCTGCCCAAACCAGCTCAACTACACCTACAGCTCCTCAGGTAAAAACAACCGATGGAATCCAGTGGAACGTTCGACCTAATTCCACACCAGTACTTGACCATCTGGCAGAGATATAAAACATCCGTGTCTTGGAGACACAGATCATCACCTCACTTTTGTTCATCGACACAATTCAATTGGTTTCCACTTTCCGTCATCACCACGTCTTGGTTAATTCATGTGACTTGTCTTTGGACTTTTGTTGCCTCCTTACTGTTTGTGTTGTCCACCAGTAGAGGATGTGTCGACAACAATCCGACAACCGTCCTCTGTTTGGTACTAGCTTATGCCTGGTTTGACCTCCTGTCTGGAGTGTGTGTGTGCGTGTGTGTGTGCTCAGACTCAGTCCAGCAGCAGTGATGTTTTTAGAGGGGGACCACGGCCCAGAGTCTGTGGCTCCTGGGCCAAGGCGAGACTGGTGACTGCTGCTGTTCACCACAGACGCTGCTAGATGGCAGTGTTTGCCTGCATGTCTTTGTTCTGTTCTGTCTTTAGTGTTGTTTTACATCACCATCGCTGACCTCTTTCATTACAATGGGACCACTGTATGTGAGTTTTCCTGAACCGCTATTGTGTGTGATTTTTGTCACGTCGTTTCTTTCCAGCCTGCTTTCAGTCCTTTGGAGGGTACAAAAATCACAGTGAACAACCTCCATCCCAGGGTAACTGAGGAAGACATCGTTGTGAGTAAATTACATTTTCCCATAATCCTGATGCTTGATGTGCAGGTCACGTTTGGAGCTGCTGTTCCGATGACTCATTCTTTGTATCCACAGGAACTGTTCTGTGTGTGCGGTGCCTTGAAACGAGCGCGCCTGGTGAAGGTGGGTGTCGCTGAAGTGGTGTTTGTTCGCAAAGAGGATGCTGTGAGCGCATACAGGAAGTACAACAACCGCTGCCTGGATGGTGAGTGCTGGCAGCAGGGACACGGTCATGGGCTCTCGGGGGCTTTAGCAGTGAAGGTTCTTTAGGACATGGTAATGACACTTTTTCAATGTAATGTTTCATGAATAATATTCATATTTGTTAGTCACACATTGTTTTTGATTGATTTATCTAAATCCTGTGTTGATGTATGATTCATCACGACGATTAGAATCAATCCAGAGTAATCACTGTCAACGAGTCATCCCGACCATCAATCACCCGTAACCGTTGCTCTTTCATATTCTGACCATGTTTCTCCCCCCCGCTCCCCCCCACAGGACAGCCGATGAAGTGTAACCTTCATATTCAGGGAAATGTCATCACCTCTGATCAGCCCATTCTGTTGTAAGTGAGCCCGCGGGGGGTTTCATCCAGACGCTGTGTGTTTGCACGAGGTATCATGTAGGATGATTTTACAATGGTCGTAAACAATAGGTTGTCACATCGATCTGCGAATTTGTTCTATTAACCTACAAAGCAAATGTTTTTGTTTATACTTTCCCGAAATGAAGAGTCAAAAATTGGAAAGAACATCAAGCAGTCAAAGCTGTAGGTTTATATTTCCACAACTACGGAAAGAAACAAAGGATGTGATGGTTTGATGTGTGTGTGTGTGTGTGTTTGTTTGTTTGTTTGTTTGTTTACTTTATGAACAAAATGAACAACTGATCATTTGTAGCAGTGAAGACGTGTCTCGTGTCTTTTTGCCCCCCTGATCTGCAGAAGGCTCAGTGACACCCCGGGCTCAGGCAGCGGATCAAAGAAAGACGGTCTTCCCCCTTCATTGTCTCGTCCTGCCAGCCAGCGAGCCTCCTCTCAGCCCACCCCAGAGGTGGACCCCCAGACCATCCTCAAAGCCCTTTTCAAGTCCACCACACAGTCCAGCTCCACCACTGAGACCCCCAGCTCGCAGGCCACTGCCTTTCGCATCAAGATATAACTCGTGCTTAGTATGAATACACTGTTCAGAAACATATTACTGCATTCTCCGGTTTTAATCCCAAAAACAAGATCTGAACCCAACTGATTTTTACACAATTCTTATACATGAACACTCAGAAGGGGAAATTCAAGGATTCTGTTCCCAAGATGAACATGTTAAAATACTTGTGATTTGTTGATTTAATCCCCTGTGGTCAGAGATGACAAAGTCAACCACCTGTTTTTCACCAAGTTTTTTTAAATGATTTTTTTTATTATTGCTGTTATTTGTTCAATCCCCACAGATGGGAAATGTTTGTTTGCAGTCAGACAGGACAATGACGATGAAACAGTCAGGACCCCGTCAGATCCCATCATTTGAGTTCATCTCCAGGCATTCTCGTTATGTTTTACCATGAAGATAATTGTGTGTTCTGATTGTGACTGATTTTTTGGGGGGGGCCTGTTTTCAAGCAGTGTGAGTTAAATCCTTTCTAGTATACATTACTCAGTCATTTTTGTACTGTAAATTACTTTCTGTTCTCTTGTCAGTCAAGAAAAGCTTAGAGAGGTCAGCTCTGTCAGTGAAATGTTGCTATTAAATATTTAGCATTTGTCTGAGACTTGTTTTTCTTCTCTTACAAGACAGTTACATGTACCTATGTTTCATAGTACCAAACAATTTCCACTGCACTATACTCAGGGGGCAGCATCTCTTAAGGTTTTGTGTTGAACTGAGCATTTTCAGTGAGCTGTTAGACACTGAATTCATCTCCAAGAGAAATTCACAATTTTCACATCTTGCCATCATGTTGACTGGCGGATTTGTATTTACAACCCGTAACACCCAGCCCCCCCCCCCCCCACACACACACACACACACACAACTTAGATGCAAACCTCTGCTTTTAGAAAATAAAACGATATTTGGTTTTTGTTGTTAAAAATGGGTGTACGTTCAATTAAAAAAGGTTAGAGCGTATGATAATTAGCACTGTCAGGGAAAAACTAGTTGCCACTGTTTCAAAGTACTTCCGGTGTCAAAGGTAACAACAAAATTGCCAAAGTACTTCCGGTGTCAAAGGTAACAACAACATGGCGCCGTCTAACCGCTCACGCGCCGCCAGCCAGCCTTTCGTTATTCCCGGTGGATTTACAGGTAGAAAATGCACAATATCGCCTGTCGTCTATTTAACTGATAACTGATAAGTATACCGATTTATCCTCGGCAGAGGTTGTTTCTTTGTAATTCGAAATACGCGTGACGCGGTTAGCTCGTGTGTCTGTGTGTGCGCGTGAGAGCCCACGTACTGACTGACTTGTTTTCCACTTTGCAGAGCTTCCGCTGCTGTTTAGCTCCGACTCCGTCGCTCAGCACAAGTTGTATGTGAAAGAGCATAAAGTCCGAGCGGAGAAGAGCTCCCACAGACCGCTGGACAGGACCCTGTTTGTCCTCAACGTCCCTCCGTACTGCTCTCAGGTACTCAGCGCACCTGCAGGGCACGTTCTTACCGTTAGATCAGTAAAGTCAGTATGGGTTGCTTTCCATACATGTGTAGTTCGTATTTCGCCTCTACATACTTACATGGTAAACGAACGAACAGTTTATAACACTTTTAGCATTCGAGCTAGCTTCCTCTAGTAATAGCTTCGTGATAGTCTGTATTTGGTAACTTGAACCGTCCTCTGGCAGGCTGGCGGTTTTTCGTGATTTTCTTGTCTTAAAATCAGAATCTGATGCTACAGTGAAATCGGGAGGTCTGCTCTCAGTCAGTAAAAAAACATTTAAAAAAAGAATTTTAAAAAGACATACAAAGAACACAAAAGGACAGCTCCTACTTGAATGTAGTCACGTCTGAAGGTGTGTGTGTGTGTGTGTGTGTTTTTCAGGATGTTGTCAAAGACTTGTTCTCACAGTTCGGCTGCGTGCAGTCGGTGGAGTTAGGAGATCATCCGAGCTCTTTCCAGCAGTCTGGACCCAAACTGTCAAAGTTCTTCAGACCGGCTGACAAGAAGGTGAACGCTCACACACACCTCTGCTGCTATGTCAGAAGCCAACATTCACTGTTCTCACCTGGTTTCTGTTTCTCTCAGGGCTTCAAAGTGGGCTACATTGTTTTCAGGAAATCCTCGAGTGTAAAAGCAGCTAAAAGTCACCCTCATAATAAGCCTTTAGTCGTCCACACAGCCGGACGTCCAGTGAGGACTGGAGTACAGAGTGAGTCACCCCGCCATGTGCCTCTTTTCTACATGGGAATTAGATCGATACTGCCTTTATTCATTTCCCTAACTAATAAAACCCATTTTAAAGTGATAAATACTTCCATGTCCCTTAGAGTATAATCAAATCTAACTGGACTTCTCATGGCAGAATGGATTCATCAGTACAGAGACTCTTTCATCCAGCCGGACAAACTACAAGAGATAGTCGACCTGTTTATGACAGACTACGATAAGAGGAAAGAAGAGGTGAGGACTCGGCAGCTCTTTCTCCAGACGTTTGCGGTCAAACCGTGTGGTTGCAACTTGTTGGGTATGTTTTTCTTTTCGCCACAGGAAGCTGAGCGTGTGAGGATGGAGGCGGAACAGCAAGAAGAGGATGAAGAAGGCTGGGTGAAAGTCACGAGAGGCCACAAGGGCGCCAAGGCCCGCCCCCATAGTGAGGCAGCCAATCAGAGGACTCTGCAGAAGGAGCTGAGGAAAAAGAAGAGGAAGGAGCTCTTGAACTTCTACACCTGGCAGCATAGAAACACCCAGAAAGAACGTGAGTGTCCAAACGGGGCCATCTGCAGTCTGGAATCCTTCTCTAACGGGTTTTCTTTCCCTCTTTTCTTTTAGATATTGCTGAATTACGGAAGAAGTTTGAGGAGGATAAACAGAGAATAGCTCTTCTGAGAGCGCAGAGGAAGTTCAAGCCCTATTGAATCAACTGCCCATTTGTTAATTATGCCTGTTTTTTGTCCCATTAAACTATCTGAATATCGTGTGTGACTACGGCAGCTGACTGAGATGGAAGTGCCAGTTACGATGACTTTAGTTTTTTTTTTTTTTAAATGTATTTATTTAATCACCACAACTACCTGGAACAGTTAACAGAGAGATGGGGGCTCGGGGACTTGGCTCCTTGTGCGTCACAGGTTTGCTGTGCCTTTGTCTTCTGACGCCTCCGGATGTTTGACCATGAACTGATCAGCAGGATGGACAGCAGGGCAGCGCCGACTGCAGCCAGGACGTACACCGTCACCTGAAAGGCTGAGCGCCGTGGATAGAAGGGTTCACAAAGGCTGCGTAACGGGAAAAGATCCTTTTAATTCACAGGCAGCCAGGTTTGTTTTCTATATATGGTGATGGTGATGGAAATGGTGTTTTCCATCACCATTTCTTATTGTTTGTTGATCCAGTGGAGTGAAGTGGTTTGGGGCTGTTCAGTCGTGTTTCTATGGAAACCACACACACAAGGGTCATTCTCAGACCCCCCCAACACCGCCATCGGTGGGTGAACGTACCTTTTTTCTGCTGAACGCACACGCTCTCCTCTGTGATGTTGTGTCCCAGCAGCAGAGGCCCTAAGGAGACCAGCTGGACGAGGTCGGATGGGGCTTCTCTTCGTCGTCTCTCACCCTCGGACGCTGTGAAAGAGGATGAGGAGCGAGCGCACACAGTGTACGGGGTGAACGAGCAGACTCACAAATGATGGTGCAATGCTGAGCGCAGTCGGCGTCCTCGGTGCAGATCTCCACCCAGCAGTAGAAGAACATCTGAGTGAGAGGTGTTCGGTCAGTTGGGTCAAGGGAACCGGCGGCGCAGCATTAACAACTCCACATCTGTCATGTGCTTTACTTCCTCCACACTGGGACGGCCCCGATCCCGGTCCAGGAAGGCAAACGTCTTCACGTCAAACCTCCTGACCTGGGAATGGGAGGTGGTTTTCCCCTGCTTGTCCACGGGGACTGAGCTTCTCATGTTGTCCAGAGGGTTGGGGCACCTGACAGGAGGAGAACACGTTTTTATGGCCATTTGATTTTCATTCATCACTCTGGGGGCCTGTGGCAGGAAGCAGGTTTAGTGAAAAACAATTGTTCAGGTGGGACAGGCCCAGGTGGGACAGGTGCCAGTGCCTCCATATAACTCCATATTACCCAGCGTACAGAAGCGTCCACACAGAGTGTCTCGATGCAGGATAGGCGAAGCAGTCCCGGACGTGCAGGGAAAGCGTGGGGTCCGGGGATGGCTGGCCGATGGAGACCTCCACAAACGCAGGCTTACGCAGCGGTAACGTCAGCGGAAGCTGGTCCTCGGGGTAGAACGACGTGAACGAGGCGTCTGGAAGAAGAATCATTACAAGGAAAGGTTCTGTTCTCTGCCATGAAACACTGAACTCCTCTTCATTTCACACCTGTAGCTAGTCTCATGTGCACGCTGATGGTTCCCAGAGCAACCACCGGCGGGGGATTGGTCGCTGCGTACAGGGACCGCAAATCTGCCGCCCGCTGTAAATCCGCTGCCTCGTATTCACACTGCACCTGGACGCTGAGGAAGACGTCGTCGGTGAGCAGCGGGTCCGGCGGCAGCAGCACGGAGATGTTCAAGCGTACCTGAATGGAGCGTGTGTGTCGGTTCCTCCTGCGTCCAGCTCCTCCACCTCCAGCTCATAGGTCACCACCTCTCCATCAAGCTGGAGACGGACAGAAGAATTCAGTGACGATTCAGCTCGTTTACATTAGTTTGTTTCGTCGTCACCTTTCTTCTTACACCACAGTCCATCACTGGAACCTTGAAGACGGCCGTGTTTGGGGTGGTGAGGACAGGGACACACTGGGGCTGACCCTTGACCACAAGGCTCCTCAGATCAACAGGCGGGTCGCCATCAGGGGTCTCGACGGAGAATACAAAGTGTCCGTCCAGGGAGCAGGCTGCGTGACAGGTCCACATAGGAAGGGTCAGTGACAGCGCCGTGTTTGACCCTTCACACCAAACCCACCATTGAGCCTGTAGTAGCACACGGAACCATCCGAGTCATAGCAGCATCCCAGTTTGGAGCAGGCGGCACTCGAAATTCCTTCGCGGCCACATTTCACTCTCAGGTCTCTGTGGGTGTCACAATCCCTGGGTAACACTAAAAAAAAAAAAAGGATTGTTGTGTTCCGGTTTTCACGCACGCGTGACGACAGTCCGGTGTTCATAACGTCTCTATTCATACACTGTTCATACTTCGGTTTGTATTATTCTTTGTGCAGTCATTGAAATTATTTACCTTGTATAATCTTTATTAATCATTATTTTAGTCTGTGTCTTTCCATTGACTTTTAACAGTTTTACTTTTTTTTTTTTACTTGACTCCAGAAAACCAGAATTCCTTGAATATTTGTGCACACATGACAGGTACAATTATTGAATCTCGTCACACCCACAGCCCCTATATCATCCACGTGTGTGCATGTAAAATACAAAAGGGTCCAAAGGGGAAAAGAGGTGCAGATTTCAGAATGACAACACGTCAAACAGCCGTCCTCACTTACGTGCCGGCACGAAGCGCGTCCTCTCATTTGATCTCTTTATCAGAGGACAGCTGAGATTCACCTGGAACCAGCGATCGTCACCTGTCAGTTGCACCTGCAGGGAGACGACCACTGTGTGGCCCTGAGAAGTCAAAACATGTCAACACAAAGTGGGAGTTTGTTACTCATCAATTCATACAAAAGGAACTTTCTGGTGTTACGGTAACACAAAGCCCACGTGCACATTTATTGTGTTTGTCAGAGACGGATTCTACCCAGAGTGACACCGGAGGTGGTTTCTGACACACACACACACACACACACACCATCCAAATTGTTTATAGGGTTACAATGACCCACGTGATCACTGACACTGGATTTATTGGGGGGGGGGTTACCTCAACTCGGGCATAGCAGCTGTCATATCTGCTGTGGAACAACAGGCTGTGGTTCTTGTCTCTGCTGAGTTTCACCCCGCAGGACTGAGCCTCAGGCTGGCCCACTGGGGTCACTGGGGTCACCACCCCCGTCACGTCTGACAAAACAACACAACCTCCATGGACTCAAATGCCTATTTTCCACTCCACAGTTCCATCTGTACTCGACTCGATTTTGCTTCCAGACACGTGGATTTCCAACAATTCGGTGTCTCCTCGGTGGGAGCAGTGACAGAGCCCCTCTTTATTTACTGGTCAAGGAAAAGACCCCGTGGAAAAGAATTGGTCTGCGAGGTACATCAGACCCGCCGTGCGCCGCCGATTGCACCTGTGGACCGTGGAAGTTACCTGTGACCCGTATGTCGCTGTTGACAGACGAACCGAGGACGGCTTTGAGCCTCCGCGGGGCGCACGTGACCGACTGAACGAGGCGCAGCTCGGGTGATTCCGGAGTCCGCGCGCTCGAACAGCGTCGGACAGCAAAGGTGAAAAATAAAGAAATCCAACAAAGTCTTGCCGAGTGAAAATACATCTCTGAGCAGGTTTAATGTTGTTGTTTTTACAGATACACCTTCGCGCTCCAGATATAGCATTCTCAGCGTGACGTCAGTGGCGTCACGTGACGACCCTTCATTAGTGTTAATGAGTTTGAAGCTGGTGAAGTTTCATGAGGTTCAAGGGTTCGTTGAGTTAGTGAGCAGCTCCGTCGAGCGAAAAATGCACGAATGGGGGGCTGCTCAGAGTGAGCTGCTTCAACTACGACAGTTTGAGGAACCCCTTGTGACGGCACAAAGGATTTGATCACAACAAGATCAAAACTCCTCCTCAGCCCCTCTGCTTCCTCCAACAAAACCTCAAATAGAACCACTGTTGCTGCTTCTCACGTCGCCGTTGGAACATTCTCTACTTTAACACAGCAAGTACAGTAAGCGTTGATTCGGGGTTGCTATGGACACGGAACAGCCGTGTGATTGATGGCTCAATCAGAGGTGACCGTCTGCGGTTCCTCCCATCTCAGCGCTCAGGTCGAGCTGCTTCCCAGTGTTGGGAAAGTTGGTTTAAAACAGTCATTAGTTACAATCACGAGTTCGTCTGTTTAAAATGTCAAACCACTAATGCAACTAATTACATGTGATTTGTTCTCCACTGTTTCAAATGTTTGCACTTCCAACAGCATCAACACTGACTTCAAACTCTTTTTAAAAATCCTAAAACACATCAGTTATCGGGTCATTCAAAACACAAAATGTCTAGGTTATTAACTAGGTTTTTGTACAAATGCTGAAATGGTTCAGATGTAACTGAAACACAAATATTTAATATATTTAATTACAAATTTTTCCCATAATTTCATCAATTTATAATTAAATTATATAACTCATAGTTATGTCCCAACACTGTCAATGTGAAAGCTTCACGCTTCACGTAATCCACGCTCGATGTGCGTCAGCATGGCCCAGTTTCCTCAGGGAGACATAAAATCCAATTATTGTGTAACTCAAAGCACAGCAATGTAACCATGTCATTATTACAGAAAAAGCCTAAACCTTGAATAGTTGACGATTATTTCTGACAAATCTATTTTGAAGTAAACTTTTCTTTACCACGAGACATGAACATTTATTGTTTGATTCAGTTGTGAAACAAATGTTTGAGCCAATCAAATAATCCCCCGTTTGGACACGATTATGTTTTAAGAGAACGAATAAATCGAAATGGTTCATCTGTCATCAATACGTATTTCTATTCATTTAATATTAGTATTAAAGTAATATTACAAGTTAATATTATATATAATATTATATATAGATATGATTATCTCTATTTAACTCAATGTATTATTTCATATATGTAACGTTCACCGTTAGTTTGTTTATTTATTTACTACACACGCCCACATGACTGTCACGAGTCTGTGACGTAACGCGTGTGACGTCCCTCACTGTCACGGCAGCGGCAGCAGCAGCAGCAGCAGCAGCAGCAGCAGGAACAGGGAGCAGAAGAATCCTCTCATCATGGCCCTGAATCGTAATCATTCCCAAAACGGCGGCGTTTTGGTCAACAATGGAGAAAGGTATGCATAATACACGGCGTCCAAGTGTTTCTTTGAAGTTTCTTTATGTACCAACCTATCGCCTCCTCTAACGGCTTGTTTACGGCTTCTCTTCAGTGCGTTACGTTAGCCGCTAACATACCAGCGGCGGCCTACTTACATTTAGCCTAGCGGACATTTCCGTTCCGTTCTTCATAGAACTGTTTATTTCCTGGCCTTGAGAAAGTTGATTAATATCGGCTACGTTTTCAGACCGGTGCAATTAGTCGACTGTCTCCTTGTCTACGTGCGTTGACGTCGCTTTAGCTGGGTGGCTAACTGTTAGCCGACTTTCCAAACAGGAAGTCGCTCTCGGTCGATGTTGACATCTCGGTAGGTTGGAGCTGTCGTCATACGCGCGGATGTCGCAAAACGCAAATGTTGCAAGCCATGTCTACATAAATACCAGTACTATAATTCACACTTTCACTACCAAAATCATCGTTTCTGTTGTTATACAAAGACCTATTTTCTCTGTGTTTTGTCCGTACCAGCATTTTGAGGGAGTGCAAAAACGTGGAGCTGTCATTCAGCGATGTCAGCTGTAAGACAGAGCTGCTGAAGGGGACCAAGAAGGGCACAGTGTACCTCACACCATACAGGGTACCGCTCAGTTGTTCACGGTGCTGTGGGTTGCTTCCTGTCCTGACGTGTCCTGTCGGCCCTGTCCTCCTCAGCTGCTGTTTGTGTCCAGTAGCACCAAGGACTGTATGGGGTCAGCCATGTTCCCCTATTATCTGATGAAGGGCTGCAGCATCGAGCAGCCCGTCTTTGCAGCCAACTACATAAAAGGCACGGTGTCAGCTGAGCCTGGTGGTATGTACCCTGTTGTACCTCGTCTATAGCACCAGCAGCAGTCACGCATTTGATCCATCCTATTTGTTCTCAGGTGGCTGGGAGGGCCAGGCCCATTTCAAGATGTCATTCCCGAGTGGAGGAGCCATTGAACTGGGACAGCATCTTTTCAAACTGGCCACAAATGGTTTGTTGACTGTCTTCCGTGATCACTGTGTCCGACGCCCCCCCCCCCGTACATGCGTGAACCATCCTCTGTGTATCTCAGCTTCTCGTGCAGCTCCTGCCCAGAACGGTGCTGCGTCACATGGTTATCCTTCACCTGGAATGATGAATGGCTATGGCCCACCTCCACCTGCTGCCAACGGCTATCCCTACGCAGCCCCTCCCCAGCAGAACGGAGCCTACCCCGCCCCTCCCCCTGTTCCCGGAAACATGGGCTACCCATATCCAACAACTGCTGCAGGTGCAGAAGTGGTTTACACGTGTTCTTAATAAAAGAGACGTTGAACAGTGGGTTAGAGCGTTGGGTTTCGGTTTCCTCATCCATCCATCCATTCATTCATTCATTCATTCATTCCTTCATTCCTTTCTTTCTAGTTTGTTCTCACCCTCCTTTTCCTTGCTGTCTCGTCCTCCATGTTACAGGAATGTACCCGTCTGGTTTTGGCTACATGGCCCCTCCTCCCCCGTACCCTGGACCGCCCCAAAACTGGGCTGCACCCCCGCAGAACTGGACAGCACCAACTCCTCCAGGTCTGCACCCCCCCTCCGCTCACATCCTCACATGTCTGTGTCATTGCACCCGTCACTTCTGATCTGTCTGCCCCAAAGTGAGTCATTTGGGAGCCCGCCAACAGAAGGACACGATGTCTGATGTTTCATCCCCCACATGTCAAAGCCGTTAATACCTTTCCTCTCTCACACCGCCGGCGTCTTGTGAATGTCGATGAAAATCTCCTTCTCACAAAATAGGACCAGCTTGATCGTACTGGAAACCGTTGTCTGGGGCTGCAGCCGCCGGTCGCCCCTCCCGGCTGTGATGTCTGTTTCTAAACCCGTGTCCCGTGTCCCGCCCAGGTAACTCCAAGGCGGCGGAAGCAGCTGGCAGTGCTTACTACAATCCCAGCAATCCCCACAACGTCTACATGCCCATGGTACGCTGCTGCTGCTGCTGCTGCTGCTGTTCTTGTCGTTGTTGTCGTTGTTTTGAAAGCCTTCCTCTGCCGTACTTACTCTTCTGT
>JBBMJM010113934.1:0-10652 GCA_037832705.1 Centriscus cristatus
ACACACACACACACACACACACACACACACACACACACACACACACACACACACACACACACACACACACAAATTACCTCCACAGTGTCTCTCCTCCTGGCTGGAGCGTGCAATCGAGACTTCTGACAAAGGAGAAGAAAAAAAAAGCAGGAGAATTAGGGCCAGAAACCGTACAAATACACCCCTACTAGCATGACAAATTGTACCCTTGAAGGTGAACGTGGAGATGAAAGCCGTACTCAATGTGAAACAGATTATGGTAAAAACTCCGCCAGCTAATCACAGCTGTGGCACCTCGAGTGGTTTACGAAAAGTATCAGCTCTCATTAAAGGGAATGAAGTACAAGACGTTTCTAATGAACCTTAATGGACTACCTATCCCATTAAAGGGGATGGATGACAAGGTATAAGGGTAAAGGGGTAATTCTGTAAAGACCTATGAAGGGTTTTCATGACTATTACAACCCTGATAATGAATTTCAAAGGTTACAAATATATGGTTGAATCAAATGTTTACTCTGTCTGATGATTCATGATCCATGAAGTGTACAGATTCTGCACCATGAATACTGTGGCTGCTCCCACTTAACAAAGTGACAAATATTCCCCGTTCAAGGGCAGAGCTGCTTCAATGATCCTGTTAGAACAGAGATAAACACGCTTGCACATCTTGCGTTGCATTTTTTTTCTTGAAAGATGCCTGTCTAAGCAAATATCAATACTTATGTGTGTGTGTGTGTGTGTGTGTGTGTGTGTTAAAGGTGCATTTTTAATTGCTCAGTTTTGTAATGTGGAATCAATGCTCATCTCTCACAATGATTGACACCCTGTGCTGGTGCATGTATCATCTCAGAGACTAAATGTGCTTCACACCTGTAGTTTTGCATTCATTTACATCCGCCAGGTTTTGTGCTGTTAGGTTTTGTCCCTACGTTACACAAAAAAACACTGATCAGATTCTTGTGAAAATGTCTGCTGCTTCACGGAAATCAAGATGTGGATACAGAAAACTTGGTTTTCATGTCTATGTGTGACCTGTGCGGTGACTTTACACCAGCTTGTGTTTATGGACTTCAGCTCATTGACAGCATGTCTGCCTCCTTTGAATAGTGCTGCACAGGGACTAAAGCAAAATGGTGAAAAACAGAATATGTGCATTATCCTTGGAGTGACTCAATGGACGTTATGGAAGTCGACGTTAAAGCGGTGTTTGCTGAATTGTAGGAGCTGATTTCACTTTCGGTAACCATTTATGATGTAATCAATCACCTGGTTTTATATCGGTTGATAATGGAGGGTGAGAAAAATAGTTGGATCTCTGCTTGGAGAAGGAAAGCTTAAAGCAAAGACCTTGGAAGAGAGTGTTTTTCCCCTGTGAATTCTCTTCCACCTGCGTTAGGGGGGGTACTGGGTACTGATGCTGATGTTTCTGATGGATGCTGCTTCCTCTGATACTAATTTACTGCGCTCCGTGTACTTGTAAGTACCAATGTCATGTGTGACTGGAGGCGTGTGGATTTGATACGGTCAGAAGGTGACTGAGCGCGCACAGGTCTATTGGAAGATATAAATATCTGCAGTCTACTGGCTCCCCTCCCCTTTCAGCCATAACCACAGTGGACCTCTGCAAAGGGTTAATGAGTGATAAGATGAGTAAACTGCCGTCGGTGTAAGCAACCAGGTTCGAGCCCCTGCCAGACTCAGGTGTCCTTGAGCAATCACACGGCGCTGCCGTCGCCAGCGGTGTTGTCCTGTTGTTGAACCCAACCTCTGCCCTGATATAAGTCTTCAAGAAGGATCAATATCATTATCGCTCGCTTCTCTGAATCATCGCCGTGGGCATATGGTGTGTGGTTCACGTGTGTGCTCATCCAGGACTTTATTAATAAAGCATGTGTGTGTGTGTGTGTGTGTGTGTACACATTTGTGTGCATGTGATCACCTGGTATGAGATTGGAGTCGGGGTTGCACGGCCTGCTCTCACTGCGGTTTCCTGAGCACTGATTTCCAGTGGGAAACAGGACATCACAGTGACGGATGCGCAACTGGGCCCCGCTGGAGTCACAGCGGGACCACTCGGACCAGCTGGACCAGCTCTCTGCAAATGGAAATGACAGCAGATCTCACAACCTGTCCCGGTGCGACGCCAAGCGTGTTTGTGTGTTTGTGCGCCCTCATCGTATCGTATTAGCCATGCATGGCTACCCTCCGAGTGGGACGAGACAGACTGAAAAAATAAGCAATGAACCTTTGATGGATTGGTGGTCATTTCAGGGCCCCAAGCTGCTTATCACTGGGGTGTGCGTGTGCATGTGTGTGTGTGTACCTGGACAGGGCTGTGTGTTACACAGTGCCTCCTCGGTGTGAAGGCCCAGGCAGATGTCCCCTCCGTAAGCCGGTGGGGGGTTGCTACAAGTTCGCGTCCTCATGTAGTGTCCTCCTCCACACGTCACAGAACACTTGGACCATGAAGACCAGCATGACCAGCTGCCGTCCACTGAACCCAACAGGGGACGAGAGGGACACGGAACCTTTCGATCATTTTACACACCTGATATGGCAAACTGTGATTTCAAGACAGACCGGAGTCATTTTAAAAGACAATCTCTGCAAAAAAAACAAATCGAAGTGTGAAGAGGAGACTGAAAAAGATGGATTTGGTTTGTGTGTGTGTGCGTGAATGTCCAAAACCTTTTCTGACGTGAAGAAATACGTTTACATCCTGCTATTACAGAAATTCCTGTTTAAAATGAGACAAGAAAAACACATATAGGAGATGAATAGAGAACACGCAGCAAACTGGAGGGGGCCGGGTCCTGTGGTCATGAAGCAAAGCAGTCTTAAATATTCTTCACCAATCATCCGGTTAGAATCTCACATCACTGTGGCGGAGAAATCCCCTTTTCCGACCCACTTGACAATCACTATTACCGACCTGCTGATGTCTGGCAGCACTGTTTAGGTAACTGAAATGGCTGCAGCCGTGTGTAATTTCTCTATCTGACAGTGACACATAAGTCGATTCCCGTCCTTCGATGACGGATCGTCTCATCTCGGGCGAGGTTGCAAGAGAAACACGGTTTCATTTGTTTCCATAACAGATGGACGGCGCGCATAACGCCTCCTCTGTTCTCCCCCTTTCACAGGCAGGACTTCCTCCTATTCAAGAATGCTTTCAGAGATGATCAGAGACAGTCAAAGATCACGCCATTCACTATGTTCCTTTCTGTGGACGATTGATCATAATGATATGTGGGGGCATTCACACGGGAAGATACTGGAGGTACTCGAGACAGGTGGCGGAATGAAAATCGGAGGCACATTTCGGACAGCAGGTTTGTTCAGCACAACTGCAGAATTTTCCTCATTTCAGCTACTAAACTAGAATTAAATGTATTTTTTTTGGTGTGATTTCTGTCATGAAAAAGATTTCAGGATTTCTCAGCGTTGTCTGAAACGGGGCACTGGTGACTGACGTCAGGCAAACGAATGCGCCGCTGATCCAGAAGGAGTGGGCGCCCTCTTCCACTGCTCCTCAACACTAAGCCTGCATCGTCTCTGCGGGTGGGCGGAGTCGCTCCTGTCAGTCCCCTCACCTTGTTTGCAGCATTGTGTTGATCTGTTTACCTCGGACGAAAAAAAACCCCTGTAATCTTAGTGTCACGATGTTCCGAATGGTTTATGAGAAACGGGACCGATATTTGATTTGGTGACTATGGGATGAAGGAATAGTCATGAAAAAGAACAAACTGTAAACAGGCAGTGGAAGCAACGACTAACTTAAACATCCAAATTCCAAAACCTGCACATTATTTAGCCCCGTGTGGGGTTTTCCATGAGGAGTCGTTGGTGTAGTCGTTTGGGGATGTGCTCGTATTTAGATTAGTGAGATGACATGTGGTCTCCCAGCATTCCCGGCCTACCTGCAAACACAGTAATATCTCACGTTCAGAGAGGTGTTGATTGAATATGCATTAGTATTCATTGGTACTCAGTTAAGCTCGGATCTGATCCTTTGCTGGAGAGCGTCAAATGTTCATCAACATCCTGTGTGATTCTTGCTCGAGCTCAGCGAAGGAGAGAAAAATAGAAAATGACATATTCCAACAAACCTTACAAGCTTTTTGGAAGCTTTTTATTTTATTTTTTGGGGAAAAAGAAGTGCAGCGGTTGATGACGACAGATAACAGTCACCAGAGCTCCTCTCTGGGCAGCTTGATTAATGTCATGCGAGCTACCGTATTGCTTGTAGCAGACCAGCTTGCACAGGGCATCAGGTGCCAAACTAAGATTTCCATTTCGACTGCTTACCTCCCTCATCTTTTAATTAGAAAGCTTCTTCTGGCCGTCTTCTAGAGGACCTTTGAAAATGCTTTGTCTGAAGGCTTTGCACAGCAGAATAAGGCGTCCCGTTGCTGGCAGCATAATTACCCAGAGATGTAATTACATAGTGGAGCGCCACAGGGATTGTCTCTTTGATTCCTGGTGTAAATTAAGGTTTTCATCGCTGCTATCGGCAGTGATTCCTTTTGCGGCATCGTGAAAAATGTTGTCATTTTGTCACATTAACATGTTAATCAAGAGAGAACATGGCATTAACCATCCATGAAGTGGAATTGTGTGTTTATCTGCTCGCTTGCAGAAAGGGGATCTTGTGTGTGTGTGTGTGTGTGTGTGTGTGTGTGTGTGTGAGAAGCCTCACCAGGACAAGGGGTGATGTTACACTCCTGGTACTCCTGCGCCGGACCAAGGCACGTCTGGCCGCCATATTTGGGCTCTGGGTTGCTGCACGTCCTCTTCCTGCTGCGGATGCCTCGGCTGCAGTCTCTGCTGCACTGGGACCAGGAGCTCCAGGACGACCATCCTCCGTTTACTGTGCGACCGGAGATCCTCCCGAGACGAAGGACCTCGCCTGTTTAAAGAGCGCAGATAACGTGCAAAGATCAGGACAAGTGGACGATGCAGCTTCCGCAGATTCATCTGCATTAACACATCTAACCTATCGAATGATATTTTCTCTCCCGTTCGTTTGTTTCCCAGAAAGGACACTGTCAATAACAGTAAACTGATAACAGCGAATGTGACTTTGCTGCTGCAGCAGCTCCAGCTCTAACTCGCTTTGTGCTGAAGAAGCAGCGGCCGACGCTGACATATTTCCTTACAAAGCCACTCGGAGGTTAGCCGACGCTGTCAGCAGGAAGCCTGGTCCGTTAATTACACCTGAGAAAACACTGTCGGGCCAGTTAAAGTCACTTTAGAACTTCTCAGAGGTACAGAGGATTTGTGTTGACTATTGACGGTGCGCTAATACTCTCAAAAGCGCATTTAAAAATGACACGATAGAGCTTTGACACTGAAACAGCTGCCGGAATGTCATCCGTCTTCTTTTTATTTCCGGACTCTGGCGCTCATCAAACGACATCGGCGGACTTAATCTGTGCGCTATCGTCTGGAGTTGAATGGTGAAATCATAATGGAATTTTATTAAACTCTAATGACTACATGCATTAATCAGCGGCGTGGAAATGTGCCATGTGGTAGGTAGCAGAACGAGAGCGCAGCATCGGCCTTTTGTACGAACCCATCTGCTTGAGTAAATGATAATCGCCTCCAATGAAATTACCGCCACTGTCCAAGCACTTCTCTCAACAAACATGCCGATTATCAACTTTTTCTGATAATGAGTCCTCATTTGTAGTCCGCCGTTGCTTTGTGCCAGTCTCTTCCTCAGGCTACATCTCTTTAAAGGACGGAGAAATAAATGTGTGTTGCTGAAACCGTACAACATCTTGGTCCTGAGATGTGTCCACTCAACCATGCAGCCGGCAACCGTCCCTTTTTCTCTGATTCGAGTAATCGCTTCTATTATCAATTCCTCATCTTGCTCGCGGCCTCTTGTATCCATTTTCTTCCTCTCTCGCCATCGAATATCCATCTATACATATATTTCATTAACCTTCGTTTGTCTCCGTCTCACACCCTGTCCACGGTGTTTTGCGAGGATGCTCTTTTCACAGACGCTTTACGTGGTGCAGCTGCTTTGTATTCGGAGCCAGACGACAGAGTGTTTACTGAGCGTGAGCCCTCAACCTCTTCATAAATATGGCCGACCTTGGCAGCGCTCGGGCCGCCTCGCCCCGGCATCAAGCCGGCGTGAACGCTGACAGGCCCGTGGAGGCCCCCCGCTCTTTATCGATTCTAAGCAGGCAGTGGCACGGACAGTAGGGTCTGCCACTGTGACCTGCTCCTCTTTATCAAGCCCTCTTAAGCCCCAGAGACACGACTGCTGCTCAGCTATGAGGGCAGCGGAGTAACTTATCTTCTGTTTCATCCATGTAAAGGTTTGCGTTGACCTATAGGACCACATATGCTGGATAATCTGCCGACACAAACCTGCCCAGATACACGCAGGTGCAAATCCATGTACAGCTGATTTATGCTCCTGTGTTGAACTGACACGTACCCGACACGTACCGCACTCCGTTGTGACCATTTATCCTTCTGCATCTGTCTTTGCATTGAATCTCACCTGTTGTCCGTGTTTTTCTTTGTTCAATTCAAGCGATTGCAACTGAAAATAAGCAGATCTTGTTACCGTGGCAACGTCAACAAGATCAACATCATGTTCTGTTCATCCAGTACAATAATCACCTTTTGACTGGTTCTATTTCCTGGGCAAACACCGAAGTCTGCACAAGTCTGAGAGCTGTGAAAGTCACTTTTCACACAAAAAAAACCAGTCCAATCACAGCCATCCACATACGTCCATGTAGACGCGATGGACAGGTACGTTTCTGGAGGGTGCGTCAAGCTATGCGGTAGCCTAGATCCTAACCTGCTTTCATATTGGTTATGGGCAGTATCTTTTGTTGTTTTATTGCTATGCACTGTGATCTAGAGCGCCAGAAAGGCACCTTAAATAAAGTGTGTTATCATCATTATTATGCCGTATGTACGCCGTTGAGAAGAAGAAGTCAGGCCTGACTGTCAGACTGCACAGTATTCCTGTCACGGTATATTTTCTTTAACGTGATGCCTTCTCCTTCTATGTTGCATGTGAAGCTTTTGTGTTGAAAGGTGACTGCTGAAGTGCATTGAGAATAGTTCTTCACAGGGGCCGTCACCCCATCGCCCAAACAAACAGCGTGGTGCCCTCCTCTCTCAAATAGGTAGCGGCTGGATCTATCGATCCGCAGAAGAACGGCACACAGTCGGAGAGAAGTAATCCTCGCTCTCCCGACGAGCCAGCCAGAGACCAAACTAAAACCAATGCAGTGCAACAGCCGATAGTCCCCGCTGCAAAAAGAAATTAGGACATGAAAAAAAAAGAAGTTCCCTCTCTTCCCTTGCTCAGCCTCACACCGCGCTCAAAGGCAAGCTATGCTGTAAACAAACGTACGAACCTCTGAGTGTCTGTGTGTGAGTGAGAACTGTGTCTGTGCCTGAGAAATTGTGTGTGTAAAAAGGAAGAAGAGGGAACTCTTGGGCCACACACACACACACACACACACACACACGCACACACACACGCAATACTGTGCAATTGGATGTAGTGTACACGCAACTGTAGAGGCATAGAGACAGTGGAGGACGAGGGACCACAGTGTGTGTGGAATGGTACCTGATCGTGAACTGATCAGCTTTAGAGGTGAAACATAAAAATCACTTGAGGGTGAAGGCGAGGTGTGAACCAGGTTTATCCACGCCACTGTGGTAGAAACCCGCTGTCCTAGATTCAGAGCAGCAGCAGCAGCAGCAGCAGCAGCAGCAGCAGCACAGTCAATTTCCTGAGTGTTTGCCTGCGTCTGCCCACAGTGCTACAATATGACAGCAATTCCTAATCCATCCTCAGGTCTGGCAGGCAGCAGTCGATTCAGGTACGCTCCAGAGAGAAATTCTCATGGGAGAGCCAATTAAAAACATCCAAGAATTTAATTAAAATCCCTCCCTGAGAAGCATGAAGGATCAGTACACAGCCCAGGATGACGAATACGAAGGTAAGAGCACATGAACCATGCAAGGAGCTTCGGTGCTGAATTAATTGAAGGCGATTTGAAGGTTTGACTTGAATGAGATTTCCTCGGTTTGGCCTGAACGTACAATCTGAGACCGAGCGTTGGTCCGAACTACAGTATATCTGTTTCCTCTTTGGTGTCCTCTGTTGTCAGACTTTCAAGTTCAAAGTGACTCAACTCCGTTCTCATCCAATCACGTTTTCCATTAAAGCTGACACCTGACACGAACGCCCCCGCTCCCCGTGCAATTCTTTTCACATTATCCACAATGGCTTGTTGTTTATCTATTCACACACTGAATTTTCAGCACTGACATCATGTTTATCAGCGTCTGATAGACAATTTGCCATTGAAGGACAGCGTTATTGTTTCTGTTAGACACTGGAACAATTAATTTTTTTTTTTCTTTTATAATGAGTTTGACAAATTCGGTACGGATGCAGATTTAAAACCTGGTCCCGCCTGCTGGTAACAACGAGGATCCAATGTGGATTGAATGTGCAAATGACGACGTCACATTCATGGACGTCTGTTTCAAGGCAGAATGAACTGACTGCAAGCGCAGACAAATACACCATGTTCCCTTTTCATTCGGTTTGTAACGATTTCTTCCCCCCTGACGTAGCATCCAGCAGCAGCAGCAGCATGGAAACTGCACCGATGGTAGCGGAAAACAAAAGCTTGTTATGAAACTAGGTTGTTTTTAATCACCTTCCCCCGACTAGCTAATTGCCATGTTTTTTAAATGTGATGTTTGCCACATTGGGGGCAAAGATGAAATAAAAATCCAGGACAAACAACATACGATAATAAGGGAGGGTCGTCTGGGTTTGGGTGAAATAAAACACTGGTCGAAACCCAAGTAGTAAACTCCTGGATTGTTCAAATATGTTTCTGTGTGACAACGAGGTCCTCTGTGGCTCCTCCTGAGGTGTTTCTACATTTATTTACGTGAATCAGAGGGTTTTCTCTTGGTCCCTTGTGGACTTTCTGCCCTCTGGCTGTCTCGGTCACCTGATTATTATATATTTTGGATTTGACAGCGTCATCTCTTAAACGCAGAGACAAACGTGTCGTGGGGTTTTCTGTGTGGACCCCTCAGGCAGCAGATGTATGATGTACAGCCTAAATAAACTGTGCCCACTGAGTCTTGTTTCTCGACAGAGGAGGAGACAGCCAGAGAGAACGAGAGCTGACTGCGAAAGGGTGAAAGGAAAACAGACAAAGACAATAAGGATGCTGGAATGGTTGTCATCCGTCAGTGGCGTCCCTCAGCACTGTCTTGTGTCTACTCAGCCTTCGCTCATGGCAGCTGTGCTGGAGAAACTAATCTGCTGCCCATGAAAAGGCCCTGGCCTTGGTACCAGACCAGACAAAGTGGAACACGTCAGCCGACTGACGTGCCACAGTTTCTCCCTGGGACAAAGAAACAATCTATCACTCACTGATGCAAGCCAGAAAAATTACAGACTCATAACCTTCTTGCGGGACGTCTTTCATCTCACCCATCCTTTCTCTCCACTGTGTGACCGCGTCTGTCATTTACAGACAGAAGCCATGGCAGAAGTGAGTTACATTCGGGATTTCTGCTGCTGCGGCGTAAAATCGCCATGACGAAACCTTCAGCTCATCATCATTTTTATTTTAAACAATTAAACCGGGCAGGAATATTTACTGAGGGCAATCCTCCTTTCAAGGTTTTCAGTGTCTGAAACAGAACTCGGACATGGCAGATATCATTTGTGCGTTCCCATTGTCTGAAGTCATTTTGATGCAGACAGGAAGTTGCCCCCCCCCCCCCCACACCCACACACACACACCCACACACACACACACACACACACCTCAGATGTGCAACGTGTCCAACCACGAGGACGGGTCAGAATTCAATACTGTGGCGCGTATTAATATCTCTGTGTGTAACACTTAGGTCTTTTATGGCTGCATCAATGACTCATATACACACACAACTGTTTTATTTGTTGTCAGTGGGTTTGTTCGCTGCAAGCTGCAAAGCCAGTGCAATGCAACTGTAACGCACCGTTAGAAGCTTAAAGTGTAGTAAGAAAGATCGTGTTTGGTGGTGCACAAACCAAATAAATACTTTCATTCATTGCAAGCACAGAACTGAAATTCACATAAAAGGAAAAGAAAAGTATATTTGCTCATGGATGAAATGTTTGATGGATATTTTATTAAATTACCTGTAAGATTTTGTTGCATCATTGCCAATACAGGCAATTACAAATCATCTCATGTTGTCTGCAAAGGCAAGGACTAATTGCTGGGTGCACATGACTGGAGAGGTCTTTAAATCTTGGGTGGTCTTTAGTAATTAACCCTTTGCTGTCATTAAGCTTTGATCACTGATGTGAAACGTCTCGGTATGTTATAGAAATGATCATTGTGAACGCTTGGTTGAATCATATATCCATAATTGGTCTGCTGTCATAAAGACACATAGAGATCTTAATATGAGAGACGTGGAGGGACATCAACTGAGTCAGAGTATGGACAAAGATCCACACATCTGACTTCCAGGTGTAGGTTAATACAAGCTGACCCATCGCTGAGTGAAATCCAAGTCATCAAATATCAGAAAAAAAGTCTGCTGGCGCCTTACAAACATGGTGAACG
>JBBMJM010113952.1:0-15577 GCA_037832705.1 Centriscus cristatus
GCCAACACACCGCAGACTAAGAAAATAGTCTGTAGGCCAAACTCTTGGATTGTCAACCACGATGAACGTTTTTTTTTTTTTTATTTTATGCATGTCCCAATATCGCAGTATTACATGTTTAATTGTGTTTGAACTGCATTGATGTGCTTCAAAATGAAATTATCAGGACACGTCTCTTCATTGAAACTCGCTAAATTCCAACAGACACTTCAAAAAGCTGATGGGACACACCTAAGTCAGACGAGTGTTTGAAAAATGCATGGCATGGTCTGTGACTGTCATGTAATGTTACTCTGCTCAATGACAGCTGTTTATAAAACTTGGTTAGAAAAACGATTTTGGTTTCAAGACACATTAATGCCAAAGAATCTGGTACATTGGAGTTTTCAGATTTGGAAGATAAGATAACTGGTTGACACGCATGTAGTTGTCACATGATTGATCCCTTCCCCCTTCCACACACACCCCTGTTCCTACCCACCCCACGACTCTCCATACCAAATCCCTTTGTTTTACCCTCCCTCTCCTTCATCTGTCCCTCTACAGCCCACACAGGAGCCATGACAGACAACAAGGAGGAGCTGATACAGATGGCCAAACTGGCTGAGCAGTCTGAGCGCTATGATGACATGATTGCAGCCATGAAGGCTGTGACAGAGAAGGGTTCGGACCTCAGCAACGACGAGCGCAACTTGCTTTCTGTTGCCTATAAGAATGTGGTGGGTGCTCGGAGGTCCTCTTGGAGAGTGGTGTCCAGCATTGAGCAGAAGTCGGAAGGCAATCTACTTCCCAACCTGGCCAAGCAGTATAAGGAGAAGATTGAGAAGGAGCTGAATGACATCTGCCAAGAAGTGCTGGTAAGGGAGTAAATGCATGAATTAACTCGGATGGATGGAATATTTGCCATAGGTTCGTTGATACAAGTAGGAAAATATCAGGTTGTATAGCGGTTTTAGATCTCTTCTAGATCAGATCTCAAATCTGGAGCCACGCAATGGTAAACGTCCAGGAGACAGGAAGTTCTGTTATTTTGAAACTAAGCACCACTCCTGCTGACCTAAACATAAAACTGATCAGACTGCGCCTCCCAAATTGGTCATTGCAGAGTGAACATGATATTTTATTGTGTTGAAGGTCCTCGTGGCCGACTTTTGGAGTATTAAAAAAACGTCTGTGTCTGCAATGCTCCTGGTGGCACAGAGACATGAATGTGCTGGAGAAAGTCAACTTGATTGTTATTTGCCCCACTAGCAAACCGCAGTACTGTGACAGAGAAATCCCACATGCCCAAATAAGCCTTTTCCCAATAGACCACTATTATAAAAGAATCTGTCAGCTGCTGAAAGGACACCGCAAACTGCCTCCATGTTAACTTTTCCTTGGACTTTCATCAAGATTTCATCTTTGTTAGACTACTGTACTTAGAACTCGTGCATGTAAATATGGGCTGAACAAGTCCGAGCAGGTCCAGCCAGCCAGGGACAGACCAGTGTTCATGAGCCACACTAGAGGAAGAATGTACCTGGGCTTTGGGTTAAGCATTTTTTTTAATTGAATGAATGGGTTCAATTTAAAAAAAAAAAAAAAAAAAGTTATTTCGTCCATGGGCAGAACTTCATGCTTCAGTCTCACCCCTCCTAGACAGGCGAAGACATTCAGCTGGAAAAAAGAGCAACCAGGTTACACATTATGAACGGTTATGTAACTGTTTGTTTCTGATAAAGGACGAACTGTTTAGGTTTAGAGAATAGGTGTAAATGATAGTAAGTACAAAATGACTTACAGGAAAGTGAACACAAGAGAGAAATAATATGATGGACTATGCCGACTACGTTGAGGCATCACACCTTTGATGTTCTTGTCGACTGTCAGTTCTGTCCAGTTTATAAGCGAGCTGAAAATCCTAATTAACACTGTCTTGCAGACCCTCCTCGACGAGCATCTAATTGCTAATGCCAAGCTTCCGGAAAGCAAAGTCTTCTACCTGAAGATGAAGGGAGACTACTACCGCTACCTGGCTGAGGTGGCCACCGCAGAGGAAAAGAAGGGTACGTTAGCACTTGTTTTACAGCCTTGACCCACAAGTGGCTGGAGAACAGGACCAGCACTAGGGTGTTGGCCGCTCCTGGAAGCTCAGAGGCATTTTTAGTTCCTTCAGTGACTGTGGCAGCTCAACTGCCTCAGTGATTTTTTTTTTTTTCTTCTTTCCCTTTAACCTCAGCTTCTCGTACGTGCCATTTTGTCTGTGGCATATTGCAGTTAAATGGAAATTTTATTTCCATGGATAATCTGTAATAATCTCCCTTGTATAGTGAGGGGTGTGATCCATAGTTCTCCTGTCTGGATTTGATTATAAATATTATATATACATCTGTCTGTGTGTTTCTTCTAATGGGGCATCAGCTGAAAGCCTGCTAATGGGCAGTATCACTACTGCTACTACTTTGTGGGTGTTGCGAAGGAGTCTGTTTGTCACAAAATAAAACATGTTTACACACACTCACATCTTCATATGAATCATTGCCATGTTTCCTCAAGGTAAGAGGCATTTTCATTCATTTTATCCCGTACTTTACTGCACTTTAAATTACAACTGGATGCTGTTGCTTACGTAACAAACGGATCAGACAGCGACAGTGCCACCGACATTAGTCAGTCATCACAGACTAGATGTAATTGTGTTTAAGATCTTTGTGGTTGAGGCAAAAAAGTTTGAGTCAGGCATGAGCTTTGGTTCGGGGGTGGGTGGGGGCTTCACCTGATCCAGTGACAGAAACAGCTTGTCTGCAACCCAGTGCAGATGTGAACATTTTGGTAAATATTTTTTTCAGAAGGTGGGTCAAACAATGCAGTCTACTTTCCTCTCATGAATTATTAAGCCTAATCACTAACTGATATTGTGAGAAAAGGATTGTGATTGTGGTCAGCTGTAGGGAATGTGTACTCGGTCCTGTGTTTCCCATCCAATCGAATTCACCAAGATCTTGGGTAATGGCTGTTAAATTGCTTTGTGGTTCATGTTCCTGGAACAATGTGTCTCCGAGCCGATGTTACATTGTAAAAAGTAAAAAGTAACCCATTAGATCAGCCAGAAACACTCAAGGTTATTAGGTTTTTGCATCATTAATGTTTAAACATCAGTGGGTGGGGGGGGGCTGAAGCCCTTTCCATTGTAGTTACTGAAGGAAAACAACAACCTCAAGAACACTTTCTGAAACCTCTGTTTGGTCTGTCTTCTCAGGGTCCATCATCAGCAACTCAGAAGAGGCCTACAATGAAGCTCTGAAAATCAGCTGCAGTGAAATGCCACCAACCCATCCCATTCGCCTCGGCCTCGCTCTTAACTTCTCCGTCTTCTACTACGAGATCGCCAACGCACCTGCGAAGGCCTGCGAGCTCGCCAAGACGGTAAGAACCAGTCGCACAGGCTTCTTCTTGGACACGTGGTAAGTCACTGACCACCGTGTCGATCTCATCCAGGCCTTCGACGATGCCATTGCCATGCTGGACTCTCTCACCAGTGAATCCTACAAAGACAGCACCTTGATCATGCAGCTGCTTCGTGACAATCTGACTGTGAGTGCCTCATAACCGCCGAGTGTCTTATGTACAAGTCGCAACAGTGAACTAATTGAGTTGGTGGGTAACATTTATTCCAGGGCGCAATTTTGTATCTGATCCTGGTATTTCACACGCCAAAGACAAAAGGGTTCGGCATATGATGACGTACGACCAAACATTAGGAACGTGACCTTTTATCCAAGTCCCACGATGCGATAGAGCTCGTGTTACCCACTCATTCTCTTCCTGGTTCTTTCTTTCCCCTCGACCCTGCCTGTTTTACATATGACCTGCTGACACTGCCTTGTGTCTCTTGAGTTTGAACTCATGCCAGTGTCTTGTGCTCTATCGCAGCTGTGGATGTCAGAACCCCAGGGTGAAGGCGAGGGAGAAGGAGAGGAGACGGAGCAGGCGGCCGTGCAGAACTGAACTTCAGAAGAAGAAAAAAAAAATCACTAAAACAGACACACATTTTTTACCTCTCACCAGCCTAAGTTGTGTGTGTGTGTGGCTGTGTGTGCACATACATGCACTGTTGTGTATGTTTACACTCCACTCACATGTGTAAAGTACAGTATGTTTGTGCAGATACATTGAAGTGTGTGTGTGTGTTAATTGTATGAACAGCTCCACAGTGAAAAGAATGGAATAGTTCTGTAATTTGTTTTCTTTTGGGATTTTTTTTTTTTTTTTACTGAACATTACTATTTGTGAACCATGTTTGTGCATGGTTTCGTCCTAATGAAATCCCTCGTTTTAGTTCCGAATCAATCTCATGCTCCTGTTCACTGTAGCAGACGGTCTCGGTTGCAGGAACAACAACAACAAAAATAACTGTATTTTGATAATTTGTATGTTTTTACTTGAACTGAACATTTACAACCTTTTGTGACACTTGAGACCACAAATCACCTTTGAAACACATAAAGCAAAGACAAAACAGGTCAGCTGCCAGTGGTGATCGAGGTGGCGGTATTTCACCTTGGTAAAAGGTCGACTGGCGTGTCGCTTGTGTCCGTGTCACCCCGTTGGTGTTCAGTGTTGTAGGTCGTGTTCTCATGGATGGTACATGTGTGCCGGCTCAGTGGGTTCTATGTGCATTCAGGCGTTCAAACGGCTCTCGGTATGAACGCTCATTTGCCAAAACAATCGTTTACCTATTCCTGATAGTTGTGTTGAGAGGATTACATTCCGTTCCGACATCTTTTCACCCTCACTGCCTATTATTTCTTGCAGCTCTCCATCGTTGCACATGACGAGCTACAGACAGCCTAAGATAAAATAATACAACGGCTCAATACTGTAACTTTTGATATTTTATCTTTTGAGCAGTGCTGAGGAAACCTTTGCCATGTGCTGTTATGTGGCTTTCTACTCTTTTCTATTCCGGTGTTTTTTGTATTTTCTTTTCTGTATTTTATTCTCTTAGACTCCTGGAATGTATGTGGTTCTCAGTAGTATGGTATGAGGGTTAGGTGTGCTTTCAAACTGGCAATTTTTCTTTAGGATGTAGATTGGACCAGGTGGATTATAGTAACATTTTACCTTCCTTGGAAGTACATTATGAAAATAAACTAAACCAATTCTAAAATACAACATAATGATCATCTAAATGGTAAGAGATTCGAGAAGATCATGTAGACACAAACTAGTGCCAGTTTCTTATACTTACAATCTTGGTTTTTAAGAAGATGGGATGCAGGATTCAGAATTTGCAAGTTACACTCCAAGTACGGTATTTGGTTATGTGCTTTCATGTAAGTGGAATTAAACCATTAAAATCAAGTGTGCTGTGATTAATGTTTATCCTGTGCGTTGTGACTTTCGCTGTTAGCTGAATGTGTTTGAGAGCCATGCCAGGCTTGGCAGCAGGCGTCACCGCAGGGATCCAAAGATCATGTGATAAAGCGAAGAGACTGGTGAGGACAAAAGGGCCAAAAATAATGTAAAATGTTCATTGAAGCTAAGCATTTATAGATATAATATACAGGCTGAATTACTATTTTGAGGTTTGGGGTTTCAGAAAATATCTTCGCACTGAGGAAACCTTACAATATGGCTGCTTAGTGGAAACCCAACTTTTATGTCAAACTACTTTTGAAGGACAACACTGCCCTCTGCAGATGATGATGGCTGTGAAATGTCACTTTGCATTTCATGGGTGCGTTTCCTACAACTAGAACAAAGATCCTTTTGAGAAAATTACAGGTAACTTGTCTGATGTATGGATTGCTTTACAGAACACTTTAATGATGTAATCATGTTTGATCATACTAGGATCACTCCAAGTTAACTCGTTTCAAAATAAGCATATGTTGCATCAGGAGTGTAGCTTAAACAGAGACATCCAGGTTATCTGAAAGTAGGATCAAATGGTTGCTCAACACCCCTATAAGCTTTGATCAGTGGCATTTAGTCATGGGAATTAATCTAATGGTGTGAATGTTGCACAAATGTCATGTGACCGCAGCTGATAAAACCCTTTAGTCAGCCTGAAGGCTGAGCATCACATTAGGGAGTATTTGTTTGTGATGAAACACACGTTATTTAGAAAGGAATGGTATTTGTTATGTGTGGTCACAAAAACACAACACTGAAGAAATCAAAGCGTCAACCACGTTAGAACTGACATTGTTGCCAGTACCGTAAGTTCCATCCTTAAAAAATATATAGATTTCATCATCATGCGTATATTCAGTTGTGAACGCCCCATTGTTGACGTTTTTTCAACCATACTTGATGATGATTGGTCCATTCCGATGACGTAATACACCAGTATATATAGACCAACTTCCTGATTTTGTCTTTCCCCTCAACCCCCGCTGATCGTGCTGTGTGAGTGCGCGTGTGCTCTGAGCTCGCTCGGCACACATTCTATAAAAAAATAAAAATACAAAAAAAATCCAAAACTTAAAAAAACAAAAAATCTTTTTTTTTCTTTTTGTAACAAGTCGGTGAAGCTGAAGTTGACATTCCGAAGACTGGACGTACAAGAGAAGGCTACCTACCGTGAACGATTTTCCCACCTTCGGTCGACGTGTTTTACTGGTTCATAAATTTAGGCCAAGTAACGTTCGGACGGACTTTTTTTTTTTTAAAAATCCTGTGCCACAATTAACGACATTTACAAATTTTACCTGCGTTACTAGTTGACACTGCGGCATTTTACTATCAGTTATAATTTCAACTGAAACCTTTGCGCTGTCAACTCAACGGTTGCTAACGTCTCACAGCATCGTTTTAACCGTCAGGACGCTAGGTGACGTCGAAAAACGGGCGTTTGTTCCGTAGTCTAAAAGTTTTGTTTTTGTCTTTCCCAAAATTGAATTCGTGCGAGTACTTTGCTAGCCTCCTCCGCCTTCGACAATGAACCCAGCAGCTCCCAGCTATCCTATGTCCTCGTTGTATGTTGGAGACCTCCACCAAGATGTGACCGAGGCCATGCTGTATGAGAAATTCAGCCCCGCCGGACCTATCCTCTCCATTCGGGTCTGTAGGGACATGATAACCCGACGTTCACTCGGCTACGCCTATGTCAACTTCCAGCAGCCAGCGGACGGTATGTACCTTCGACAAAAACGGCCCGAATGTGTCTTCAAACAGGACAGTTAGTTAAGCTAACCTCCTTGCACTACATGTGACTGCAGCCGACATGTTGACGCCAGTTTCCTCATTTTAACCCACCCCCACCCCCGTTTTGGCGAAGCAGCACGTCCGCCCCCAGCCGGGTAGCACTGCTAACTACCAACTCGTGCCGAGCACTCCGCCGGGGAAACGGAGATAAAGTTTAAAAAAAAAAATCTCACATGTCGGCCATTGAGTCGTTATATTGTGACATTAAGTCAATTCACAAAATGTTGAAAGCGTCAAGTCTGCAAACCCAAATATCCCTCCCTCTGCTCACAATGTCTGCATTCCAGTGATAAGAACATAGCTTGCATATGTACAGTTACTTGCTATTGTATCTTTTGATCACTAGTATCAGTGTAAGAGGCAACTCCTATTATCATATATATTATTATATATATATATTATCATGATGTATTGGCTTTATTTATTTGCAACAAATCATATGGAAAGTGTCATACATGATCACAGTGTTTCAAAAGGCCTTATGCCAATTAAGTGAGAATACAGTAAAAATGTATGATCATTGTTAAAGTTTTGAAGAAGTAATGGATGTAAATAATGGATGGCATGGACAATAAGGATCCTTTTTCCCTGAGGAGCTTCTCTGGTTCAACCAGAAGGGTGAGATACAGTTTCACTACAAGTCCACTCCCCAGCACCAGACACTCCCTCTTCAATGACTCTCTCTTATTGAGAGCTTCTACAGTCTCATGTCTCCAATGGGTGTGAAATCCACCAAAACCTAAATGTAAATGTATGTAAATATTCCAGGTGACTAATCCCTGTGACTGTGTGTCCCTGCAGCGGAACGTGCACTGGACACCATGAACTTTGATGTTATCAAAGGCCGTCCTGTGCGCATCATGTGGTCTCAGCGGGATCCATCACTGAGAAAGAGCGGCGTGGGAAACATCTTCATTAAAAATCTTGACAAGTCCATTGACAACAAGGCCCTGTACGACACCTTCTCTGCTTTCGGAAACATCATGTCATGCAAGGTAGAAGAATTTTACTTCTACCCCACATTCACTCCCTCCTCAGGATTTGCATTGCATCATGTGTTGGCGAAATTTGCATGTGTGCTGCGTAAATGATCTCCAGCTGTTTTTGCTAAGGAGACCACCCACCCTCAAATGAACTCGAAATGTTTGCCTGAGATGAGCTATGGATTGTAGATGATGGTCAGACATTACATCAAGCATTAATTATGAATCCCTTTCTGAAGTCTCCTTGACGGAGGAAGGATGTGTGCTCTTAAACCAAACAATGAGTGTGTGTCCCAGTAAGAATGTCCTGCACATTACAGGCCAGTCAAGCAATAATTGACCCTTACTCAGCACACAGTGTTACTGCATGTGAGTGTAAGTTGAAGCATGTGTCGTGTCTCTCCAAGGTGGTTTGTGACGAGAACGGCTCGAAGGGATACGGGTTTGTGCACTTTGAGACTCAGGAGGCAGCCGAGAGGGCCATTGAGAAAATGAATGGCATGCTGCTCAATGACCGGAAAGTGTAAGTGAATGTTTTACTAATGTGTGACGTTAAAAAAAACCAAAAAAACTCCTGTGTAGTCTGTAGTTCTACAGTAAAGTATAAATACTCTTGTACATGCTCGTAAAGTTCACTAAACTGGCATGACGTTGATTTTTGTGTTATATAACCCTCCTGGCCTCGTATCTGTAACTTGCAGGTATTTCTGATGTTTTTCTAACTGTCCATTCGACTGCAGATTTGTGGGTCGCTTCAAGTCTCGCAAAGAGCGCGAGGCTGAGCTGGGCGCCAGAGCCAAGGAGTTCACCAATGTCTACATCAAAAACTTTGGCGAAGACATGGATGAGGAGAAGCTCCGGGAGCTCTTCAGTAAATACGGTCAGTTCGGTTGCCCAGCATTCAAACAGCTCTTTGAATCCACCGGATACTGGGGCAGCAACGCTTTCGTCCTCGAAAACACACAGCACTCACTGGGAGGTTTTATTTCTTTGTTGCCTAGGAAACGCCATGAGCGTCCGTGTCATGACAGACGAGAACGGAAAGTCTCGAGGCTTCGGCTTTGTCAGCTTTGAGAGGCACGAGGACGCCCAAAAGGTAAAGTCTGACCCAAAGATACTACCACTCACTTCTCACCACAAAGAGTTTGACAGCGTTTCTGTTCCCGCAGGCAGTGGACGACATGAACGGGAAGGAGATGAACGGGAAGCTGATGTTCGTCGGCCGTGCTCAGAAGAAAGTGGAGCGGCAGATGGAGCTGAAGCGCAAATTCGAGCAAATGAAACAAGATCGCATGACTCGCTACCAGGTCCGTGTCTTCCTCAAGTCCCCTAAGTCCTCTAAACGTTTCCACCGCACTCAGACTTGCAGCGTCGTCCTGTGAATCGTTGGCAGACTGCAGCTTTGTCAAATTCGGTGCTCCCTCCTTTGTAGGTTGCACTGGCCAAAATGGCTGCAACAGTGATTTTTGTGGTTCATGGGCCCCACTGGTCCTCACCATGGACTCTGGGGATAAATATGTACCGCGCACAAAACCGTGCTTAAACACTGACGTTTCCCGCTTAGTCACCAAAGTCTCACGCCCTTTGTGTTTGCAACGACTTTCAGGGTGTGAACTTGTATGTGAAGAATCTCGATGACGGACTCGATGACGAACGCCTGAGGAAAGAGTTCTCCCCCTTCGGGACTATAACCAGTGCCAAGGTAGCACCTCCGTTCTTCTTTGCTGCTTTGTGCATGAACCCGTTGGATGTAATGTCTCGCCTAATGGTCATGTTTGACTCTCAGGTGATGACAGAGGGTGGACGCAGCAAAGGCTTTGGCTTTGTGTGCTTCTCCTCCCCTGAGGAGGCCACCAAGGCGGTCACAGAGATGAACGGGCGGATCGTTGCGACCAAGCCGCTGTATGTGGCCCTGGCCCAGCGCAAAGAGGAACGTCAGGCCCACCTGACCAGCCAGTACATGCAGCGCATGGCCAGTGTGCGAGCAGTGCCAAACCCGGTCATCAATCCCTACCAGCCGGCGCCGCCCTCTGCCTACTTCATGACAGCCATACCTCAGGCACAGAACCGCGCTGCATACTACCCAGCTGCAGGGCAGATGGCCCCGCTCCGCCCAAGTCCGCGCTGGGCCGCCGGAGGTGTGCGTCCACAGCGTGAGTGTCCCGCATGTCAGAACGTCCATCGTTCTCCACTCGTGTACTGAGGGGAGAATGTGTCGTGTGCGCTTGTTCCACTAAGCTGCCTCGTTTGTGTGCAGACTTCCAAAACATGCCCGGCCCCATGCGCCCCTCAGTGCCACGCCCTCAGACCTACAACGCCATGCGTCCCTCAGTACCTCGCATGATGTCCGCACAGCGCGTCGGTCAGTTGAGTCTGCTCACAGTCTAGTCGACGTTGATGTCAAACCGTGGGACCTCCCCGCCTGATGCCCCCTCCTGCCTCTTTCAGCCCCTCAGACAATGGGCCCTCGTCCACCCACCGCAGCCGCCCCGGTGCGTGGAGTCCCTCAGTACAAGTACGCCGCAGGGGTCCGCAATCCCCAGCAGCACATGAACGCTCAGACGCAGGTCAACATGCAGCAGGTAGGACTGAAAACGGCCTGTTGGACGTGTGTTCCAAACCTTGTGGCGGCTGATCAATTCCACCTCGCTGTCCTCAGCCTGCTGTCCATGTCCAGGGACAGGAGCCTCTCACTGCCTCCATGCTGGCTGCTGCACCGCCCCAGGAACAGAAGCAGATGCTGGGTAGGTTCAGGTTCCACAATCCTGGTACCACATGAGATGTCATCTTAAATAAGATCTCTGCGTCTGTCCCTTGTGCAGGTGAGCGTCTGTTCCCCCTGATCCAGAATATGCATCCAGGTCTGGCAGGAAAGATTACTGGCATGTTGCTGGAGATCGACAACTCTGAGCTGCTTCACATGTTGGAGTCTCCAGAGTCTCTCCGCTCGAAGGTCGGTCCGTAGGTCCACGGACAATAATGACACTTAATCAAAGCTGGCGAGAATGAATAACATGAGTGGAGGTGGTACAGCTGTGACTAAGTACTCACTATTTATGTTAGTTTGTACACCAGAGTGTGTAAAATGAAATTTTAAAAAAATGGAGAAAGTGCAGAAAGTATAGAGGTGTGTTGCAGTTCATGTCAGCCCTCCAGAGTGCAAAGGTTTGGTTGCATTTTCAGTGATGAGCAGGAAATGTTTTAACTGGGTGTTCAGCAGCCGGTTCGTGGAAGCAGGTTTAGTTTGTTTATCCTGACATGAGGGGGAAAAACAGACTAGGTGTTATGTCAGACTTACTGATTACCCGAATTACAACATATCAACATTTGATACCTGTCAGTTCACCTGAAAAATGAGTTTCCCTTCATTTCAGCATGAACTAACTCGTGGTTTTCACTAAAGCTGTATCCTGGAGCGGACCCCCAGTTTCCGATGCCGTCATCACATGGCAGTGCCCCTAACAGGCTTGTTTGTGTGCAGGTGGATGAAGCTGTGGCTGTGCTTCAGGCTCATCAGGCGAAGGAGGCGGCGCAGAAGACTCCCGCGAACCCAGCAGCTGTTCCAAGCGTCTGAACCCAAGGTACGAACTGTGCTTTGATAAGAAGAACGGCGTTGAGCTCAGTGATGCACATGTCATTTGTACTTTGTACTGAGCTGTTGACTTGTGCCGTGTCCTGACAAAGGTCATTGTTTTGATTTTTGTCTCGGTTTAAGCTGAGGCTGCTTTTATAAGCTCAGTGTTTCTCTGGTTGACAGTGAAATGAAAGTGGAGGTAAGCATGACTTTTTTTTTTTTTTTTTGTCCTAGGAACGTGGAACCTTGTGACTGGCTTCACCGACGGAGGAACCAAGTTTCAACAGTGAAAGTGGAAAATACAGAAAACCGTAAAAAAGGAAGTAAAATGTCAAATAATATATTTTAAAAACAAGTGGAAACAAGTCTCCATCTAGGCCTTAATGGGAAGAAATACCAGGCCTTGTTTTGTTGAGTTAAAAATAGGAAAACATATATAAAAAAAAAAAAGAAAAAGTTGAAATACAAGTTGATTGTAATGGTTTTAAGAGGGGTTTTAGAGAAGACATCTGTGACTGAAGTATAGACGTGCAAGGACAACATGTTGAAAGTCTGACCTTTGCTTGCTTGAATAAAGTTAACAAATAAAACCGTTGTGACGGTCTCATTTCTTATGCCGGCTTCATCCAACTGTAGAGGTATGAATCTAAATTCTTCATCAGATTGCCTCTCATCTAACTGACGTGTCAGTAAAATACACAATGAACCTTCAGATATCCAATGTGTTCCTAATTTTCTGGAGCAAATAACTAAATAACCCCAGTTGTGAATTATAAACCACACACACACACACAATTAACCTGATGTGTTTCAAGGTTTATTTGTGCTTTGGTGAGTGAATATCAACGTTAAGCACTGAAACACATGTTGGGCTGCTGGTGAGCCTTTAGGTTCTGGTCCATGGTGGTGATGACACATTGAAAAGCACAGCTGGTTCAGTTGGTGATGGCGTCGGCCGGCTTGTTCAGCTGCTTGAGGAGGGTCTCCATCTGCTGCTGGAACTTGTCAATCAGGGGCTGCATCTGGGCCTGCATGGAGGTCGCCAGGGGCACGACCTGAGACTCAATGCTGGCTGCGGCGGTGTTCAGCTGCTCCTGGATCTGTGCAGCCAGGGGCTCCAGCTGGGCTTTCTTGTCCTCCAGGAAGGTTCTGTGGGGTCAAAGAGGCGTTATGGCGGAACCACAAATGTAAACATACTTTACAAAGTATGTCAAACTGCTGAGTTTGCAAAATATTTCTCGGCATTGTTGTTGACGCTCGCTACTCACTGAGCTTGGCTCGTCAGTTCCTGGTTGTTGACCATCGAATTCAGCTCCTCAGTCATCTTGGTCTTTAGCTGCTCAAAGTACTGGGTGATCCTCTCAAGATCAGAAACCTCCTGTGCAAGGCTTCCTGCACGTCAAAATAAAAAACAAAACATGAAATACTCAGCATACGACTTCCATGATGGAGTTCAGAGGTCTTTTAAATGTCCTACCATGTGCCAGTGCGAGCACGACAAGGGTGGCGATGATGGTGAATTTCATGGCTGCTGACTGGAGAACAAAAAAACCCCAACAACTTTAAAACTGGCAATGTTAAGCTCAGTTTTTTAAAGCTTGATTTCACTGAATACAACAGATTTACTGAACGAGTAACACATCACCATCACAAATCTAAAAAAAACAAACAAAAAACCCACCTCTGCATAATGTGATGATAATAATATAATAACGAGACTCACCTGTATGGCAGGACAATGTGGACCGGATGGTGAAAACCTATGGGACTCTGGTGCCTCTTATAGTCCAGAATATGGTTGCTGCCCTGTCCCAGTGGGATTCTGATTGGACAAGATAAACTGGAAGAACATTATTGGACACGGTTGTGTCAGCGATGTACTGACCCTTGCTGCTCTGTCTTCCACCTGGACGGAACTGATTCAAAGTCCAGTGGTGTTTCTGCTGATTGCATTTTAGCACATCTCTTATCACCTTGATTAAACAAAACAATTAGTCACTGTTGAGAACACTCCAGCACTTAATTGTGAAGAAAGTCTTCTTAGTAACATTTGTTTCTCTTCGTTCTACAGTTTTGTCGTCATGCTGATTGTACCTTTTCTGTTTTGTTTGTAAAGCGTTCAGAATCAGATCACAAGTACTTTTGATTTAAACAGCAGAGGAATTACAAGTAGAAAAAAAAGAACCAAAAAATATTTGCTAAAATGTATATAAAACAACCATGAATAAAATATGAGCACTAAATAGGGTATATATATATGAATTGCACATCAGAATCTACAGATGTACACAGTGCACGTGATTTATTTTCAGCTCCTGAAAAGTGTTAGGGTTAGCCGCTGAGGTTCCAGTGGTTGCCATGGTGTTGTGACAGTTTATATTTGTACTTCATACAGCAGTGCTACTGCTGACTGAGGTACCACAGGCTGCCAAGAAGCTCCTATTGTTGTTTGTTGTTGTTATTTTAGTCAAACATTGTCACAGAAATTCCACCTCAGTTGATCTCTTGTTGCATCACAAATGAGTCATTTGGACCACAACATGTGGATGTTCATCTCCTACCTTTGGGTACCACTCAGCACGGTGTTGCTGCTGCTGCTCTATCTTTATGGTGACTGTAAAGTCATTAATTCTCAGTCCCAATCCTCCCCGGTCAGCAACAAACAACTCAAACGTACAGATTTTGGAACAACACATGCCGTGTCGTAAATCTTAACTCCCGTGAGCCTCCAGTGACTATCTGCTGCACTTGCTTTTTGAAAGTCAAACTTTTCACCAGCAAATGTTGATCAGATCCAGATGTGGGAATGTGAGACTGTTCACACTGTCCAGCATGTGTTCACCACTGGCCTGGACACCCTCACTGGAAATACCTCGGCTTATTTATCTCTCTCAAGCGCTTAAAAAGCACGTTTTAGAAAAAAGTCTGTAGACATAGAATCATCTTTGCTGTGGTATGCGGTGCAGTTTGTGAGGGTGACACTGACCTGAGCACCACTTAAATGTCTCGTGGCTGGGGTGGAATCTTTTCAGCAGAGAAATGTGACCGAGCTAAAAGACACTTTTTACAGCTTTGTAGCAGAACAAAAACAAAACAAAAAAAAAAACAAAAAACGAGAAGTTCAGTCTCCTCGTCTCTGCTGGTTTAATCCCCTATGAGGTCCAACGCTCATCCAGTCAGAGGATTGTTGTTAGCTGTGAATTCATTTGTCAGCGGAGCTACAAGTAATCCAATGAAGATAACAAACAACAACGGGTCGCGCATTTACACAAATGACATTACACAGACATCGTTAGGGAAATGTTACCTCTCATCACACTGCAGCACTTCTTGTCCATGTTACAATATGTGGTTGAGTCCTGTAAAGCGTACGGCCCGGGGCCCTGCAAAGGGGTGCAAGATACATCTGAGGTGCTTGTAGTGTTTTTTTTTTATGTCTTATGTTTTAAAGCAGGAACACCTGTGAAACATGAGCATCATGAGCCACATCATGAAACTTGTCTCAACCGAATCATGAACTCTTGGGTATGGCTCAGTCGCGTGGACGAACTGGATATCAGAGGATACATAGTTGAGGTTATTACCAGATGTAATGGAATGAGAGCACGCCCTTCACGTCACAAACAATCATTACACAGTGTATGTGTGTGTGTGTGTGTCTACGGCAAACAACACCAACAAGTTAAAGATGTTTCCTACTTCTCTAATCTCCTCTGGTTTCTTGTTGGACACAAGGGCCGGAAAAAAAGAGGTGTGTGTGTGTGTGTGCGTGTGTGTGTGTGTGTGTGTGTGTGTGTGTGTGTGTGTGTGTGTGTGTGTGTGTGTG